>JAVQKG010204592.1:0-10120 GCA_036025885.1 Hypseleotris bucephala
ACATACCGCCCATTATCAGGTACCATGATTAGGTTCTAACTTCTAAGTAATATGCATTTGTGTAATAAGAATATCCATTCATAAAATTTGGATTAGCGCTTAGATTCATTAACATATAAAACATATAAATTAAACACATACTTCGTCATGTGAACAGCTTGTATCTTGTTTTAAACAGACCCATATAACTCGCCATAGTAAGCATTGCAAGCTGTCTCTCACATCATACACAATCACTTGCCTATTCAAACATTTCAACATAAAACAACATTTTTTTTTACTTGTACATTAATCTTCCAAAACATAAAAACATCTTAGCTTAGATCAGCTGTGTCTTATAATTTGGTAAAGGATCAAATTCAAAGACAGTTTATCTCAGAAAGCCAGCGAAAGTCCCTGGTGTGGTATTATTCCTTAAGCAGATTACCACCTTTCTGCACAGGAACACAATTACACAGGCTTTCTTCTTCAGAGTCAGAGTTATTGAGCTGCATCTGTCCCTTTTCTATCAGCTCTGTACCCCACACTAGCCCTCTGTCAGTAGGCATTAAAATCTGAGAAAACAGTGGATCTCAATATCTTCAAACATATTGGATAAAAGCAGTCGTCAAATGCAGTCCTATGCCACTTTAATAGGTTTTCTTCTTTAATTACACGGCACTAACTCGAAGCACTTAAAAATATATTTACTTGGCAATTGAGAAAAAATAATTACTCAGTCAATAGTAGCTACAGTATAATAGCAACAAAATATTAGACTTGTGTGCTTTATTTTAAGTTTTAGAGCAAGGGGCGAAAACTTCTTAACCAATCACACGCATCCACAACTCGAGGGATTCTCTGATTGGTCAATACATCCATTATTTAGAATGGATCCAGAACTAGAATCTATCAGGAATACACTCAAACTTAGACAAAATCAGTTGCAGCTTGAAGTTACTTTGAAAATATG
The DNA here is from genome assembly GCA_036025885.1 of Hypseleotris bucephala. Classification (NCBI taxonomy): domain Eukaryota; kingdom Metazoa; phylum Chordata; class Actinopteri; order Gobiiformes; family Eleotridae; genus Hypseleotris; species Hypseleotris bucephala. Next base: position 953 of record JAVQKG010204592.1, read on the forward strand.
GACCAGTTCAAGTATTTCAGAAACTGTGAAATAAACTGAGATTTTCACACACCGCCATTCCTGGGATTGACAAAGAACGGCCCAATACAAAAGAGCAAATATCCATTGAGTAGTGGTTCTGTGGTGTAAGGTGACAGAGGTCAGATGAGAATGGCCAAAGTCCTTCTAGATAATATAAAGGCAGCAATAACTCGAATGACAATACAACCAAGGTCTGCAGCCTGAACACGGCCTTGAAAAACACATAGGAGGGATACATTGGGTACTTTATACGTACAAGGATACTTAATAAAGTGGCCAGTAATGATATTAGTTTTGCAGAATACACTGAATATGAAACAAAATGAAATAAATAAATAATCTTGAATTTCTTGTGTTTGGTATGGCTCGTGTGATTAGATCTTCACTGTGGGAGATAGACTCTATTTGCAACAGCTGGTTTAACCTGGAACAAACCCCATCATTTATTTATCTTTGTATTACGCATCGAGATTCTGAGTCATTTCTGCACTTTGTAGATTTATATATCATTTGAAGTTAGACTCTACATATTTAAACACAAAAATACCTCTGTTATATTAAGATGTTTATTTCTTTATATTTTTTAATATATTTTTATATATTTTTGTACCGTTTTGGCTTATTTGGTGCTCTAAGTGGGTTATTCTCAGCAAATGGAATATTTTAGAGTCTGTGAACTCCAGGTAATGACTATTTGTTTACAATATTAGTTGACGTTTTTTTCAATAATCGATTAATCACGTTTCATTATTAATTGTTTCAGCCCTATTCCACAGTATTTGTTAAAATGCCTAAATGTAAAACAAAGAAAACAGGTCTTCACAGGAGACAGCATGAAATATCTGCAGTGCTCTTCTGAAAGATTCATAATTAAAGTCATTCATCTTTCTAGACTGTACACTACTGTAAGCCAAAACACAGCCTGCTCCTATACTTTAAAGATAGGGACTATAACCTTGGTTTGTGCCTCCAGCGGTGTGCAAAATGAGATAAGTTTATCTTCACTTCAAATGTACACTGCAGACTACAAAACACTGTGATACAAAAGCAAAAAAAAGACTTACCAAAATAGTAATTAAAAAGATATAATTATTTCATTACGCTACTGAGCTATGAAGGAGCTCTAATTAGGTATTGCAAATATATGAAGCCATTGCAGCTCATGGCTATATGGGAATTTAATCTGAATTTTATTAACTTATTGTGTTTCTCAAGGGGACTGTCTGTTCTGAATTATTGGATGCGATTGCGTGTGCTGCTATCGTCGTGCCTGTGGTCGCAATTGTGGTGAATTTCATTGGGCAGGTGGCTCTCACAGAGGATTATTGTTTTTGTGGCACCATCAGGACTCATCTAAAAACATCTCCATCAAACAGAGCTCTTCACAAAGTGACGCAAATTAGATCCAGTTGGTATTAAAAAAAAAAGAATTAGGAAAAAAAATACAGCGAGAGATCCTCATATATGACATTTTCAAGAAGCAAATAAAATCGTATGAAGGTGGTTAAAAAAGTCCAAAGCATGCAGGACTGTTGCAGGACAGGCAATTAGACGGCCATATTGATTGTGAAACTATGCCCTAATGAGACACTTATTAAAGTGTGGTTTACTGCTAAGGAGAAATCCCAGCAGAACATGATGGCCGTCTCTTCATCAAATTCATTTATTGCACTCTTTATCGTTTCCAATCAGCATATTCCTTCACTCACATGTGATTTTTCCTGCCCTCGCTGGTCTCCAACACAGATGGCCCGGGTTACCCCTGGCAACGCCGAAATCTCTTCAATTTGTAATAACAATTTAATAACCAATGAACTTGCACAATTAACAGCCCCCAAAAGAACCCCCATGTCATCTGCGATAGCAACTGCTCATGCTGCCTCATCACATAGAGGACAAACAGGAGGGTGGTGCAAGCTGTCGAAGTAGGAAGATCGACTGGACCCAAAGCCCAAAACAAGCACTGTGATATTTAACATGTCGGGAGCAAAAATCCAATAATGTTTTTTTTACTGCAACAGATTAAGGGGAGGAAATGAGAAAAGCCTCAGTCCTAATTTCAACAAGCAACATGCCCCAGTAAAAGATGAAAACCACACACAGAGACAGAGTGACATGATAGTGAAGCGTTGGGAATTGGGAAAGCAGATATTTCCTTATTATGTTTAGTGTATATCAAATCTGGCACACACAGAAAACAAAGCAAAATTCAGGGTTAACAGTAACCTGGATGTTGCTATTAATAACCTGTTCTCAGATTCAATTAAATTTAATTTCGGTAGCCTACATGCTAGGGCAATACAGCGCTAGAGCAACAGCATGATTTCAATAGCTACATTTTTAAATACAGATTTAAATTATACCTACAATTGTTCAGAACTTTATATTGTAATTTGGAATGTTTGTTTACTTAGACAACATAAAACAGTTTTCAGATTGATCACATTTTAATTTCTTTTTTTTTTTTTTTTACAACAAAAAATAATGGGAATCAAATCTGAATAAATCCCCCACCCACAATAAAAATCACCATACCTTAACTTTTTAGCAATTCCCGTCCCTATCTGCCTCAACAACAAAGCAAAAGTCAGTCTGGCCGTTGCTAGGCTGGACGTTACTATTAATAGCCTGTCCTCGAATTCAATTAAACTTTATTTCAGTTACGTACTAAAAATTAATTGTTATACCAAATGAGAGAAATGGAAGAGATTGATTCGTCCGCAAAAACGTTAAATGGGTCACTTTCACCTTTCAGAAATCTCGCCCGGATGGTATCTATGTGCATCGCGTCTAGCAGATCAACGCCATATCGACTATTAATGGACTGCCGAGCATCCACTATCTGATCATCACCATTACCAGAGCATGCCCCCACTTCTGTCCATCTGTAGCAAAACTAGACACTATTCAAAGATGTCTGCAAGAGAGAGGCCATTAAATCATTAAGTCGGTGCTTTGTTCACCTTTACATTTGCATATGAAGAGGCAATTACTTATCTACGATCTAATTTTGGAAACTAGGTTACACCACTGGAAATGTCCCAGTTCCCGCTGTCTTGAATGTAAATGGGAAATTATTTGTGAGGATCAAGATGTATGCTATGGCAATAACAAATGCAATTGTGATAAGAACTTATGACAATCTGCAAACCTGGGAAGATTGTTGAATCGTGATATAATGAATTAATTTATGTTCTGCTCTTCACAGTCATGTTCATTGTAACAATGCCAGTGTTATTTTAATCATTCATCTTCTACCATTTGTTCCCGTTAGGTGAGAGGTCTGAAGCCTATCCCAGTAACTATGGGCCTTAAGCAGGGCACCTGGACAATAGCCAGTTAGTCGCACGGCTGACACAGAAACGTACACAGACAGACAACCATTCATTCTCACATTCATTCACTAGGGACAATTAAAATCATGTCTTTGGGTGGTAAGAATAAGCCAGAGTAACCGGAGAGAACTCAGAGTAACACAGGGAGGACATGCAGACTCTACCCAAAGATTGTAAGTCTTTTGTAAGTTTTTTTGTTTTGTTTTTTACTATATCACCCAGCCCTTTAGTATGCTAACATGTATTTCTCTTTATCTAATGTAATTCAATAAGCCACTTAAGACATTTTTGACCTGTGACACAAAGCTCCAAATAAGACAAAAGAATCACCAAAGGCAAAATGTTCAATCTGACAGCAGTGGAAGTGAGCTCGTGTCAATAAAATGTTCACTTGTACCCAGTGACGTCTCATGGGACTGATATGTGTCAATATCAATCTTGTATAAAGGACTTGTGGAGAGTTGTACTGATCTGGACAGATATGTGCTCAGTGGCAGTCACAGTTACATAGTGTAGCATTATAGATGAGTTGAGCTGTGTTGTGTGCACTTCTTAATCGAATATTTGTGGTAGTAGTGTATTTTATGGCAGTATATTTACAGTACATTTGTGTTTGCCTACAATGTCACGGTCAATTTACTAGCCACTTTATTAGGTAGACCATCATACCTGCCTGTGAGCTCAAAAGCTTCTGATTCCAGCTGCAAGTCACTGATTTAGTCAGAAACTGCTGATCTGGGATTTTCACATTGATTTGCAACAAATGACCCCCAAAATAGAAAAAAAAAACGGCAAGTTGTAGTTATATTGTGGAAATGCCTTGTTAGATTGATTTGAGTAGAAACTGGTCACAAGCAGTTAGTTAGAACCGAGGCAGAATGGTTTATCTCTGAACATATGAAACCTTAAAGCAGACACATGGGCTACAGCAGCAGTGGACCACACCAAGGGCACTTTACAAGATCTACCAAAAAAGTGTCAAGGGAGGGTTTATTTTTCACTCTAGCAGCTCATCTCACCTGTAGGTTATTAAATTTGCATGATGCATCATAGATCTTATCCTATCAAGCTTATTTCTTAACTTTTGGTACAAATGTAACCAAAACAGACTACACACTACTCTCTATCCTCTGTCAAAAATCCAGACGACCGCTGCTGGGGTGCACAAAGTGAAATACTGCTTTCTGACACATGACCCAGTGTGCGCCCACATGACAAACTCCTATTATCTTTAAATTAACATAGCTCTTTATGAGCACACACAATTACAGAGGTCACAGGCTGAATGCATTAAGACACCCCTCTGCAGCTATCTAGGGAACATGCTGGTTCTTATGCAGGCTACATGAGTGCCACAGCAAAACAGTCGCTATGAAGAATGTATGATGTATGAAACAAGCGCCTCTAAAAGAACCCACAACAGAAAACAAACATAACCACGTTTAGCACCTTTATCAACAACCGAGTGAGAGAATGAAACACATAGACACGCATTTTATGACTGTCCTCTGGGTCTATTTTTAGCACTCAATAAAATTCAGCCACGCAGTGCAAAGCCTAGTCATCTATTTATTTATTTGGATCACAAAATGAAAAAAAATGCTTTCAGAAATACCATATTCTCATGCTTCACGGTTAGGAATTTCTTACATCATTTAGAGCGGTCTAGTATGATTTTCAAATGTCACAATAATTGTATAACTTCAATATTGTTTATTGACATCCTCATGTACTTGATTGTATATATTTTGTTTGCATAATTATATATAATATGTGTCATTTCCCACTCTCTGCTAAGTTATATTTTTGCATAACGTAAACACCAACTGATTTCCTCACTTTCTGGTGCTGCCTTGTCATAATTTTGTATTGCAGCTTTAAACATACAGTTAATATTGTTTGGCTATCGGTGTGGACAGATTTGAATTTCATTGCAGATAAACATGTTTTCCTATACTGTGCCTAATAATATCACTTTAAATCTTTGAATCCATATTGCTGAGTGGAGGACAGTGCAGAGCTTGTGTTTTGATAGACAGTAAGTGCATTTGGGCAAATAGCCAGGTTTCCACTGTTGCTGCAGAAAAGTATTTCATTCTGTTTAGGTTATAATTTATAGCACCCGGTCAGTGTGTAATAACAACATGGATGTGGTTATATACTGATACAATTGACTTTTACAACAAAAAGGCCAGAAGGATTTTACAGCATTTAGTGCAAAGTGAGCTCACACTGCTTCCAGAGCAAACAAATCAATTATATGAATGTGACCTCACAAATGTACTGTTGTACATCTACATTAATCTAGTGTCGTGCTCTTAGGACTCAGCACTGTTCACATGGTTTTATAGCATGACATAATGTGAGACCCAAGTGTGTTTACAAGTGACTTTATGGCTATGCTTGTCCTAATTAGGGTAAATTGTATGCATAACACACACATTTGGTAGGTTTCCAGTTAAACCTAAGATCCTTAGTACAGATACTGACTTGATTTAATTGACATTTATTTTTTCACAGCAATGGTGCTTTAATAAATCTTCTTCCCTGATTTATATACAATAGTGCGAGTTTATTCAACCATGTACCAGTCCAAAGCATCTCTGTTAAACTTAAAGATGGATTGTAGACTTTTGCAAACTAACCCAATGCCGATTCTCAGTAGGTCTGGCTTTTTTCAAACACAAAACATAGCCCTTTGCCACTTTGTCTTGGTTCTAAGTAACAACGATCTGGCATTTTATTGATCTCAGCAGGATAAAACTCCTTCAGCTCTTACCTCACAGAAAAGGTCACAGCTCAAAGACATGATGGACAACGCTGAGACTCAACCACTGTTATCCAAAAACTCTTATGAATTTAAATCCTAACCTTAGCTCAGTAAGACAAAGGCCTGTACTTAATATTTTCCCTTCAGACCTTTTTTGAAACTATGGTATGATAAAGATTTGTTTGTGGTTGATATTAGAGAAGAAATAGCATATGGGAAAAACTGTTGGCAAACAAAATACAACTTATGGTTTGTTTACCACTGATTACACACTTCCTCTAAATTACTACACTATATTAGCAAACCATATGGTGCACCACCGTGGTTCTGGTGTGTTTCTTTAGTGCCTTGACAAAATGACAGCAGTTTTGATCACGTGCATTGTATACTGGTGAATACTTTAAGAGAACTACCTATCACCATGGGGGGCTTGTACGTAAACAGCATTTATAATGGGAGCCTCCTTTATCATGAACATTTTCCATTGTTACCATCTATTCATCTGTTCTCCCTTCCCTCAAGAGGCTCTTCTCTTTCCCAGATGCTGTAAATACAAAAATGTAATCACTTAAATGAAGCCTACAATGACACAAAACATGTCTATTTGGTTCTGATTATATGAAGCTATTATATTGACATGATTTCTCTTTACCGTAAGGACTTTGAACTAAAATATTAAAGCAGAAAAATGTTGAAGAATTGTCCATTCATGCCTACACACCCATGAATGCAGAAGAAGATGCTCAAGGACTATGCTGGAAACAGACAGACCAAGCCTGCAGCTTCAGTGACACAGCACTGCCTTTGAAGGCACTACCAACCTACTGTATGAGGAGTGACAAAATTGTATTACAATATATGCAATTCATCTGCTTTCTTGTTAAAAACGCGCATAAATGATTAAAGTCTTCTTTAGGTAATAAGCTCCATGAGCTTGTAGCCAATGGACGACTTGTAGATTCAGGTAGTGCTATAATTAGCAACACACTGAACTTTTTTTTACAATTAATGTGACCTCCAGGATTTTCAATGATGCTTGTTAGAAAATGCGTTTTGCTTGTGCAGAAGTTTCGACATCACGACATCATGAATGTAACAGCATAGGCTACTATAAATTTCATTAGTAAAATTCAAGAGGAATCTTTAGTAGGGACCTAGAGGATGCACCACATGCAAAACCCCCTGTTAATTTTGTGATGGTTATTATGATTAAAAATGTTCAATGCGTTTAGCGCCTCTTTAGGCTACACTGGCACGCGGAGCCAGGACAGGACACATGAGCGGGTTTAAGACCGGCGGTGTGAGGACAGGACAAAGCTGGATGTCCAACAGAAAACAGAGATTTGACCGCGGCACATTCCTTCAGATCTACCTGTTCGCGTGTGGTGCACGGAGCATGCAGCGCCAGTCCCCTTACCTTTGCCTCTTGTCTCCTTGGACATAGTGGCTCCGCGGTGGGTCTCTGTCTCTGGGCTCACTTAGAAAAGCCGTCACGTTTTATCAGCGCGGCACTGGTTTGTCGAAGAGTAAATTAAAACAGCGAGAATGCATGTGCCCTCTTCTCCGCACCCTGCACCTTGACGTCTGCCGTCCTGGAGCGCGCTGCTGTGGGCTGGAGCGGGTGAGGATGGCACGGGGAGATTCAGCTGCCGCGTCTGTCTCCTCTTACCGCGGGAAGAAGGGTGGCGGGAAATGAAAACACGGAATCTGCAGATGCTTTATTCACCTGTGCCACCTCCCGCAGACCAGTGTGCCGCCAGTGCCGCAGACATAGTTAGACATGTGTTGTCTCTGTGCAGACTTGACTCTCATGGCATGACCAGACCAGCCCACCCACCTCTGGCTTCTGCCTGTCGCTATCATCAGAGTTTTAACAAACAGCTCTGCAGCTCGACTGCCTCCAGTGGTGCTCTCGTCTGCGGCGGCTAAACAAACCACCAATGTTTGAAGACTTTGTAGACATCCAAAAGAAGATCTTCAAGAAACTCTATGATGACATAATGTGAACATAATCCGGTGGGAATCTACTCAGTTGCTATTAGAGAGAAGAGAGAGAACTATAGGATAGGCTACAGCATATCACCAATCTAAGGGTAAAGCAGCAGGTGTGACATTGCCACATAGCCTCATCCCAGCAGACAGAATCTTCACCCCACACACATTACAAATATCCCCCTATTCAGCTTCAGTAGTGAACAAAACCACCCCAGAAAGCTCTCCATCTTAGTGCACTTCTTAATAAGATTATTGTGCAGAATCAAATCTCTGTCAGATTTCCAAGATTGAGAAGAGTGCATATTTGCATAGAACAACTTTTCATTGAGTACAATGGTCCACACATCTTTGTAACCTAATACCTTTTCTACACAGCCCATTTGTAATAATAAAAAACCATTAGGCCTACAGCTACAGTAGCAAAGTACAGGTCCCAATGAGAAAACGACATAAAGACTGATAGCAGTGATTACATCAAACTGCTTCACTGGATTCTGGTAAAAACAGAGGGTCCAACTCAATTTGGAAGTGTTCTTTTAGTGCTAGTGTGGGACAGTGGGATTTGTTAAAAGAAGTGGTAAGCTCTTACAGTTGCAGCTTTGGACTTTATGAGAGCTGTCACAAAACATAGACTTGGCATCAGCAGGCTGACTACAGCTCCTAAGGTGCAGATTTGTTTTGTCTAAGAAAAATTATTCAACTTGTGGGCAGAAACAAGTTGAGTCAGTGATAACAAAGCTCCATATTAATAGCAAATTTAAAAATATAATGATTTTAAACAAATACTCCTCATCCTACACAGTGGTGTTACATAAGGTGTGATATTCGACGTTCAGTGAGCCTGGCCAATTAGTTACATGTATAATAAAGGAACACCACATTAAGTAAAAGAGAGCACATCTGACATCAACAAATAAAAACTTGTGAATGGCTTAGCTGGTTTTTATTGTAAGAGGCCAACTAAACTATACCTACACCTGAAAATTATGAGTATTTATGATCAGTATCAGGGTCATATATGAGGTAAAGCCTAGTATATTCAAAGTA
>JAVQKG010204593.1:0-17370 GCA_036025885.1 Hypseleotris bucephala
GAATAACAAAACAGGAAATGTAAGACCAAGGATTGAAAAAATGTTTTGAGTGTGCTCAATACTTATGAAGTGCCTAGACCTTTTCTGTTTGCATTGTATTATGTGGCTCTCATTTAGTATTTATATCATTGTGTGCACTGGTTTTGTGCAGCCACTTTATAATACTCCACTTCTTTCCAATTAATCACAAAAGATTTGAGTTTTTGCCTGCAGCGTTTGGGAGCTTACAACAAGCACTCATACATCAAACACAACTTCTCTTTTTATTCTGTCTTTCTTTTTTACATCCTCTGCCATCACTTTTTTCTGTTTTATAAGCCTTTGAGCCCTTGATCTTTCTTTATCACTTTTTCTTTGTCCCTTAAGTTAAGTCTACTGCTCCCCATCGTGAGTTTTACAGATTTTTGCCCCATGTTGTGGCAAAGGCAATATAAAAGTTTTTGAAATATTTAGGTTCAACTTTTTTTTTCCTGGCATCTGAGGAGGCACATTCTAGTCTAGCACCTGGTTTAGGCCTGGTTTAGACTTGGTTTAATCCTAGTCTAAACTTGTGGCCTTGTGAGTTGGATTAGACCTTTTAAACTCAATACTGTAGTTCATTGATTTATTTGTATTATCAAGATAATCTAAAGTGCTATAACAATAAAAAAAAAAAAAAATTGACCTAACCTCTGTTACCTCAACGCTTAGTACTGTGGTTGAGTCTACCTTTTTTATACCTTTAAACCCTTCCTTGCTCATTCCATTTTTGTTTCTTCTCCCCTGCCCTCCCCTCTCTGTCTCTTATGGTAGTGGCTAGGTAGGCTCAACCCTGGGGCAAGAGAACCAGCGAGTGCCCAGTTTTTGTGTCATGTGACTGGTTATTTTTATCTGAAATATTTCTCTTCATACCCTCCCTCAATTTTGTTTTAGTTATTTGATTTCTATATTTTTGGCATTGTTCCCAGTTTTCTTGTCTTACACTCTCTACGTATTCTTTACAACATAAAGATGAGCGAGCAGAGCTTCATGGCAAACTGACTCAACTTATGTTTTGTCATTCATTTTGCCAAGTGTAAACACACTTGAAATGTTTTGTGAAAATTTTACAATATTTTGAAAATAAAAATGTAGCTGAAACCTGTAAAAAGACAAAAGCTTAAAATATATCACTACTTTTTCATATTCAAATAATTTGTTTTAGCAGAAAATGCTATGAATGTGCGTTACCACAGCTGATTAGCTTCCCTCGATCTTTTAAACACTTTGAAAAGTCTATTGCAAAAGTGAATTGAATTTTTCTATCAGGAACCAGAGGAGGGCAGGCACTGTTACGCTCTATAGGTGGATGCTGTTGAACATCCCAAGGTATAAAGGCAATGGTTAGTAATTTCCAATAAGCCTAGCCAACAAAGTTTTTTAGAGTAGTAGTAGTAGTTAGTAGTTAGACAAAAATGTGTTGTCTGTCATGGGGGAAGACCCAGACATATAAATGCACATATGGTTCTGTGGTCGAGGAGGAAGCCCATTGTGCAGAGTGGAGATCGATGGTGAGGTCAGGCCGTGTCAGCAGAGGTAAAACAGAAACAAGCACAAGATTGTTTTCTGTGTCTCCGCTGCTGTCTAGAGCCAAGTGGTCAGAGCTTTGTGAATAGTATACAGCCTTTTAGCACAAGGAGAAGACCATCGTTACTTAAAACATACTGTGAAATGTACTGGTTAATGTTCAATTTGTAAATGTATGTAAAGAAGTGATTAAAAGCTAAAGGTTACATTTTCAAACTGCTATCTTTAAAATAATGATGACAGTGTTAATCAATATGCACTTTTTTGCTTTTGTCTGTGCTATGACAAACCCCTGACCTATGGCAGACCAATCATTTGCAAAATCAATTTAATCTTAATTGCATTTCTGTAAAAGTGTTTCAAAATGTGTTTTGCCCTGATCACAAAACTACATGATCAATTTAAAACCATAACCTGTAATCTATTACAAAATTACATTTTTGCCATGGGGTATACTGTTTTTAAGGAAGAGGTGAATATTAGCCAGCATCCCATAGTTAGATATGCCCTATAAAATTTAGGATATAATAAAAATTGCCTCAAATGTGTATGTAATGTGATACAAGCTACTGCATTGACTTTTCACAGCTGTTATTTCATGTTGTGTCTTGCCATTATTAGCCATTAGCAGTTATTTTGGGATATTGGGCCATACTGATAAGTGTGGGAAAGAAGCATGTGGTTCACTCAGTCAGACAATGGTTTGCTTTGTCTGTCTCACCTCCCTCTGCTCAGTCCTGGTGCTGCTACATAGGGTAACTATTGTATTTAATAAAGTTACAGTGGTCCTAAGATGTCTGACTTCTCAAAAAGCCACAATATTAGTGTCAGAACAAAAGGCCATAAATGTTAATCTTCCATAGCCAAGCAAAAAGTGGTTCAGCACAGTTGGGGCCAGAAATGCCAACCAAGACTATATCCAGCTATGAAACGCAATTAGCATTTGAAAAAGCTAGTTGCATGGTGAATTTTAGATGTATTTAAAAAAGGGAATTCTGTCTTTAGGGTGAATCAGTGACATGGCTAATGGGTTTGCTCAAGCTGGCACCAAACCAGGGTAATAATTCACTTCGTTTCTTTTGACCCCCAAGTCCTCACATGGCCCATGTCACACTTTTTTATGGTCATGGGTGCGGGGGCTGCAAAGAGAAGGCAACTGTATATGTCATATTAATGTTTAAATAGAATTAGCAATATGAATTCAGGATATGCCGACTTGAATCTACAAATTAAATGGCAAAGGCATTTTCAAATCTTTTTTTTTTTTTTGGCATAGAACTGATTTATCAAAGTTTTAAGGATTCCACCTTAAATATTCAGATAAACAGGTGTTTTAAGGTGTACTGGAGGTTTTAAGGTGGACTGGGGGAGTTTTAAGGTGGACTAGAGGAGATTTAAGGTGGACTGGGGGAGTTTAAGGTGGACTGGGGGAGTTTTAAAGAGGACTGGGGGAGTTTAAGGTGGACTGGAGGGTTTTAAGGTGGACTGGGCATGTTTAAGGTGGACTGAGGGAGTTTTAAGGTGGACTGGGGTGATTTAAGGTGGACTGGAGGGTTTTTAAGGTGGACTGCAGTTTTGTTTTTATTTTAAATGTTTTTTTTTATTTTAGAAAACTTACAGACTACACCTTTAGGGATCAACAATTTATAGTACTAATTTTCCATTCAAATCATTCAGTTCTTTCTTTTTATTGTCAAACCATTGTGAATTTGCTTGACCTGCCTTTTTTAATGTTTATCACCTTAAGCCAGTTTATTTTCCAAACACACAGTTATCTTGCTCATGTCAAAGCCAGCACACGGTCAGCTCTTGACTGATGGCATTCGCTGCTTCCTTAGAGCTGCCTGGTCCCCCTGCCACAGCGCTCCCTGAGGGGGTCACCACAGCAGAGGCAGTGGTGTGTATGCAGTATCTCCCTTATGCAGGCCCCTAACTGTGACAGCTCGGTCCATAGGTAATAGTCAGGTGGTTATCCCAATGGGAATATCCTCATCCAGCAGCACCCAAGGGAGAGACCACAAGACGGAGGCGCATAGGTCACTCACCGAGGGGCTTCTGAGGTAAAGTGAGTGGTCCCCTGTGAAATGCCCACAATCACCATTTAACTTTGCCTTCTACATAAATAACTATTTGCTTATTTGAGCTATGTTAAGTCCTAAGTGGCTAAATCTGCTAGCTAATGGTAAAAGAGGTCCAGGTCTGAAAAGTGCATGATAAAGGGCTCCTTGAAGCTCGATTTCCCATGTGACACTGATTAGAGCTATGTAGCAAAATGATGATGAATTAATGTGCATGACCTGTTCCGTAATGACAGGTTTGTTAATAATAAATAGATATATAGCATGTGTTTGCAAATTTGATTTTTGTCATACCACATTTTTTCCTTTATTTTATGTTTGTCTAATGAACAAATGAACAAACAGACAAAATCTTTACATAATCTGCAAAAATAAGCAAAAAAGATGAAGGGTTTAAGTAAAAACGTTAAAATGTTGTTACACTACATATATATCTATGAAAAATCTTGAAAAAAAACATTAGCTACAGGACCAACTGCACAGCAAAGTACAGTGTTGTTTGTGTTGTGGTGAATTTTCAAAGAAAAGATTAAAAATGTTAGCTATTTTTGAACATAGCTATTTTGTTAGTAGATATATGGTTAACTTGTCATATATGGTGCATACTCAGGTGGTGATTTGATAGCTATAGTGGTGCTTCATAGCAGGTGTTTGCAGGCTCCTCAAAGCTCTCATGTGCCTGAACACGCTTAGGCCTAAACTGACACTAAGTGTGCATTTAAAGAGTGGATCAAAGTGGATTTGCACGCATGTTCTTGAAGACTTTTTTTTCTTGCTCGACAGGCATATTTGGTATGAATGTGGAAGGGAATGAGAGGGGACGCAGCTATTATGTTGTCTGTTCCTGTAGCCGACCACAAAATTTGAGTCAGACAGTTTACTCGGTCATGGAAACATTCCTTCTCATGTGTCACAAGACTAAACCTCCCCAATCTTGAAACCCCATTAAGAAAACTCTTCAACAAGACAACACAAACAAGCTATCCCTCTAAACGCTTGTTGTTGGCGCTGGCCTTTATCACCCTCTTTAGTTTTATGAAGGGAGGCCTATCTTTGGATGATCATTTGACATCATGTACACATTCCTCCTACCAGATGCTCCCTTGTGATATGCTGTGTGTGTTCCCCCCTTGCCATGTGTCTCAATGGGCTGCTTTCTTCTCTTGTAGCTTCTCCTCCACCATCAACACACAAACATATAGGCCATGTCAGCCACAAAGTCCTTTCAGCTGATGGAGAGCACTGGCTGTGGGGGAAATAGCCACCACATGATAGTGCAGAAAAAACACCTTTTCGTTCGAGGGGGTGAACAGACAATGCTTTGTGGACCATATAGAGGGAGTCTACCCAAGTCTATTAAAGACACCCAGCTGCTTAAGCATGTCAACCCGACAATTGACCATTGTTTCACATATGCCTGCTTTGGTCACATCCCATCCTTGATAGGCCCCTAGTGATGATCAATGGGGCGGCTCTGCTGGAATGGCCGAGGGTCGGTGGCACCCCACAAAGCTCGGTACTGGGCCCACTCATCTTGTGACTGATTGTCTGTCACTCTCCACCCTCTCCACGCCTCTAACCCTGGAAGAGGCACTTGTCCTGTACACTCAATTAAACCCAAACAGCAGGTCACAGGGCAGAGGTGGGTAGAGTAAGAAAAATTTGTACTCAAGCAGGAGTATAGTTGCTTCAAAATAATTCGACTAGTAGTAAAAAGCTGTTTAAGTGGAACAACAATTTCAGGTTTCCAATCAATAAATTAAACCCACACAGCAGGCCATGGGCTGCGGTAAGTAGAGAAAACTTTGTACTCAAATGGACTCAAGAGTAAAGTTACTTCAAAACAATATTACCCAAGAAGAAGCATGGCCCAATATAATCTCTAAAATTCAGAAAGTTTATGTAACTCATTACCACCCATCTTCGGTCATGGAGGTTCTTCTTGTAACAGAATAATAGCTTTTTTATATTGAATTGGCTTGTTTTGTTACGAAAGGTGAACCACCTCTTGTATATATTTTCTGTCCACATTTTACGACTGCATTTAAAAAGCTAATGTCTGTCATCTCATCTGTTTGGTGCAATTAAATTCTGCTTTTTTAGTGGCATTGCAAGAGGGGCCAAAGCTAAAACATCCATCAGAAGTGGAGCTGCGTATAGGGGGACATGCTCAGTTAGATTGTATGGTCATAAAGGTTATATTAATGGTTTATGTACCCCTCTGCAGCATTGGTAATGGCAAATGGCATTTACTGGGTGCTGCAGAGGAAGGCCATTCAATTCACTGTATGGTTTATCTATCATGTCAAGCGCTCAATAAAAAGCCCTCAGTAATATCAAAGGAGGCTCCACACAAAGGCTGTACCCCTGGGCTAGGTTTAAACCTTTTTTTCTTGTGTTCGGTGTAAAACAAAATGAATAGTTTATATATTTTCAAAATCCGTCTGAAATTAATCAAATTTAATTCCTCTTTGCGCCGTGCCTAAGTACATGCACATGGACATAGACAGACAAGGAAACAAAGACTTTCGTACACAGTGAAACAAACCCTATTAAAATTATTTCAGGCGTCATTTCAAATCTTAAATAATAACATGTCTGGACCAGGGCTTGATTAAATTATAATATTTTCCAGTTCCTCAAAACAAAAACTTCAACAGAAGTAGAGGTAGAACAGGTCTACTATCCTGAAGGTTGGCTGTTAAATCCTATAGCTCATACGATGATGCTTTTGTACCCTGGAGCAAGACACTTCACCCACCTTGCCTGTATGAATTGTCAGTCTGCCCCAGGTCAACAGTGGCTACCAAAGTAGTTTACCACAACCAGTGTGTGAATATGGAGTAAATAAATGATTTACGAATACGCATTTTGGGTGAAATGCATTATGAGTCTTAGCAAGTCATTTAAATGTGTACTTTACTTGAAAACATTTTCTTTAGGGAATGTTTTGACTGGATACTGACCTTCTATGTAAAAAAGAGTTTGCCTGGCCTTTTTTGACTCATTATATTTACCACCTCTGATGTCATCAAACAGGCCTTTGCAACACAGCACCTCTTTAGCTTCACAGTTAGGAATGCTTAAGTAGATGCTGGTGGGGATAATGATCATGAAGGTTATCATGGAGTAATTACTGTGCATGGCGGATTCCACAGCTAAGCGAGGGAGAGATTGAAAGACGCAATGAGGAAGAAGCGTTCAGTAGTGGGGGGGCTGGGGGGAGGGCAGTATCTCTAAATGTGTCGCTTGATTGAAGTGTGTAAGGTTCTGAGCTAATTACATCCAGAACCGCAGCTAAGAACAGATGCCACACTTGTGCACCAATAAATGCTTATAAGTAACTTATTTAGGGCTGCCTGCCATGCAAGGAAATGGCATGACTTAAAGCACAAGTGCCTGCAGGCAATTCCCCGGCTCTTTGTCTTGTCATCCTGCATCTTTTAAATCTATTCACCGCTTCAAAACAACACAGGCAGACAGCAGGGCAAGCAAAAAATGGGAAAAAAAAGGAAAATGAGAATGAAAAAAAGATACAAACATTCACACTTTGTGGACAGTATTATGTTTACTGTTCGGGTTGTCTGCCATCAAAAAATGCTGCTTGTCTAAGATTTCATAGAGGTACAGGACTGGGGAAGCTTTGTTTTTAAGGGTATGCTAACGTTTGATGGAATGCAGTTAGACTTTTAAGTTTTAAGATAAATATGTTTTGGCATGAGCGTGAAGAGACACATTATGCTTTCAAGTCTGAGCAATACTTTATTAATGTGATGGTGCAATGAACAGTCTCAAATGTATTCCTTATGTTTAGATGTGTGAGTATATGTTTTGTTTCTATGAATGATATCTTGACATGTTATTATCCTTAAGGAGTTTGAATCATGTAAATAGACATATGCTTAACATTAAGCAGTCCAAACCAGAGCTTAACCCATTGCCAATTTACCATGCAATTAGCCCTGGCTAAGTATGTTACTTTTGGAGCTTGCCATGCTGATGGTGAGAAAAACGAAAATGAAAGAAGTAAGCTGACAACACATAAGTCTTGTAAATGTCTTATGTAACCAAAATGAAATTGTAGGCGTTGAACATACTGTAATGCAGTGTGTCATTTGCACCACTGTCTCTCTTCAAACAATATGGGTGATGCAAAGTTGCATGTAACATTATGGATCCCTGCTCATTCATATTTAGCATAGATTAAAACAAGCATCTACTCTCAATGGTGCTTCTCTGTCAAAAAAAATAACACTTTTGGTTCAGCATTTTAAAAAACTGAAATTATTAACTCAAGATGCAAATGAACAAGTGCATTTCCCTCTTGACTACTTGTTCTCCCGTACAAAAAGAAAAAAACTGTTTTGCAATTGATGATTGTCCCAAATAATAATTAGACATTTGTGCATTTTTCATGAGATTAATTCATGGCTTTCTAATGTGCATTTTGTATTCTCCCACTGCATATATTGACTGCTGTATTAACATATTTGAAATATGTATGATCTGTAAGAAATAGGCCATATGCTAGAAGAAGCGTGTGTACACGGGTTTAACCATGTGGAGACAACATACAAATGGCCTGGTTTGTTTGATAATATTTATCACTATATGTTTTCTTTTGTGATTCTCATATAGACTTGTCTGCTCCTGTTTATCATTGGCTGCATCCTTTGCCAAATACACACACACCAATGAGCACACACATTATAACGCAGGAATGCAATGTTATGGGCGCTGTCAGATTTCTGCAAAGTGTGAAGTTCATTAACCCTTAAGAGGATGCACAATTATGGAAGCCCTTTGTCGTCTGTATACAATCTGCGTGCATAAACATCCACACACATTTGCTTAGAAACATAGACTTTACAGGATTTTGTGAAAACATGTGTGGGAAATGGAGAAGGAAGCTGCTAAACGTGGCTAACTTTTCCATGACATCACTCAATTGGTATTAACAGAATTTGCTCATTGGTCCAACTTAACCCCTATGCCATACGCCACCCATATGAAAGGCATGGGGATACTAAGCATGTTTCCACTATATACGTAAGCAAAAGTACAGGTAGAGAAGCCATAAATTGCTTTCAAGTAAAACTATTGTAATTCAAAATCATATTACTCAAAAAAATACACTAGACTTGTATTTTAGGCTCTACTATTAGAAGCACATTTTTGATAAAACATTACCCTAGTACTAACTGAATGCATTTCATTGCTACACCTCTGCTTATGAGTGGTCATATGGGCTTGTTGCCAGAACCACTGCTTTACATTTGGTCTTGGGGCTAATTTATCACATCCACTCTTTCGGCTGCAATCTGGCCATTTTATAAACAAGGTCTGAATGAAAACTGTAGTCCTCATAGTTTAAACATCATCAACTGAGTTTTTAATCAGCCATTTATACAAAGGGCTTCCTCACTAATACTAATGAATACAGGATGTACAGTCCAGAGAAGCATAATTTGGATTTTAATTAACAGTCTATTAAGGGTGTGAAATAAAAAGCTGCCAGATGTGGGTAGAGTAGCCAAATTTTGTATTCAAGGAACAGCATTAATAATATTAGTAGAGGTAATAGGTATTTGTCCAAAAATACTTAAACAACAAAATAAATGAATAAATAAAGAAAAATATTTATTTTTTAAAAAACATCACATTTTCATCATGTATACCAATAATTAGTTAAGAAGTTTTATTAAAGAGTAGCCTATTGTTAGAAAAAATACACTCATTTATACAGTATATTAACTATCCTCAGAAGTATGAGTGATTCAAAAAGTTACTATAGTAAATGTAACCTGAACTCAAATCTAACTACCCTTCTCTAAAGCCGCTGTATATAAACCATTTACCTGTCACATAATTATAGCTGAGTGCTTAAGCAGCCGGAGTAGACTTTCTCACAGTTTGGAGAGTCTTTAAAAAAGGCTCAGTATGTGATGAAAAAAATAACTGTGATCCAAGGTGTCTGCTTTCCCCTCCAGGGCGAGAGCGGCTAGCAGAGAGGTACCATATTTTAATGCCTTAAAATTACCCCTCGCTGTTTTTCAACTTGTTTGGGCAGTGTGCAAAGACTCCTGGCATACAGCATACATCTCACAGACAGACCCCCACCTCCGCCCAGCACCACCCTTTCCAATCGTTTTGATCTAATTTCCTCCTTCGTTCCCCCCTTCTTCCTTTACCTTTCCTGCTGAAATTGATTTCTGCTTGTTTGGTTTGGCAGTAATAAGATCAACAGTGGGATCATGTTTCAATGGCATACTACTTTGAACCCGAAGGCAAATGATTTGTCCAAACTTAATAATGGAAATACTTAGGATGTATTGGGAGATGTAAACAGTAGTTGTAATAAAACAGTGCTGGAAGCAAAGGGGGCTTTAAGTTGCAAAGCCTTTTCGCACTTACAGGCCACCGTACACACACCTCGGGCTTTCCAACAAGCACTATGAATAAAATGTATCCCCGTTTAGCCCCGGCATGAAAAGTCAGCCAATAAAAGCCACTTAACAGCAGTGCGGTCGGGAGTGTGGCATGTAGCTGCTATGGCAAAGTTTGACCAGTAATGACAAAGCTGTCGACAGAGCAGGAAATGGCCATTGCTTAACCACACACACAATTAGATTACAGGGCCACCAGTACACAAAACACACATTGTTGTACTCCTGACTTTGAACTTGGTAAAATGACGCAACAATGCAAATTCATCCAGTCACATCTGTTTACAATTGTCACTATTGTTGTATATTGTTGCACAGTTTTACGCTTCCACAAGTTACAATTGCACATTTTGAAACATATTGTACCTCTAAAACTAGTTTAGTAGTTCTTTAAGTTATGGTATTGCTTTAAATTGAGAAAATGTGCACAGAAACATGTCTCCTGTGCCCAAAAAAGCGGTATTTTGTAAATGATTTAGCAGTTTATTCATCTGCAAAAAATAAAATACAAACTTTAGTATAAATTACCTCTTCATTTCGGTACAGTAATTTGATTTGCCCTGTGTATGAATTGTGCTATACAAAAAAAACTTGCCTACCTTTAGTACATGTTTTGGCAACTCACCTTGGTTCAGCCCACTGTAAAAAGTTCAGTGATCAATCATAATAGTAGAAAAAATATACATACGACCGTCTTAAATTGCCAGCACAAGTCATAGTCATAGATGCAGTATAGTAAACATTTCTTAATTATAATTCAGTTTCTCATTGAACCCTTGTAGAGTTTTGTTTAGTGGTCATCGTCTCACACCTTGTCTGCATTGGCCACTAACATTCCACAAACTCAATTAGATTAGTTTCACTCCACGGAGGCTGGCAGAGTGACTGGCTGTCTTCAGTCCTAACCTGAAAATGGATCCATTCAGGAAACACTTCACATCCTCTTCTGACTTTTCCCAGGGATACCATCACATTTTTAATAACACCTATTAAGTCTTCATGTGAAAGATATTTTGTACAAAATGGGTCAAGTTTCCACCCAAATGAATGAATTGAAGTAATTGATTATACATGCATTGTGTAAGTCTTTCTAGCTGTACACAAGATTATATCGAAATGTTATTTTGTCTCCATGGTAATTCAAGTTGGTTTGTTTGTATCTACTGCTGTTATATTATACTTTGTTACTTGCCCAAAATAAATGTATTCAATGAAAGTTAAACACAACGACCATGCATCCAATGTTCAGAAACAGTGTGGGCCCAAAATAGATTTGGGTTCATGGGAAGTTTAGTTTTGAATCTTTTTGCCCGCATGAAGTCCTTGTGACCGGGCATTTTAACAGGCGTTGACAAGAGGACATACTAATCAAACACAAACTACAAAAATGCCTCATCTTTTTCTAACTTACTGTCCCCACATGGACAAAGAGGGCATTGACCTTCCTCCTGTCACACATATACCACATCTTATCTATTGATGCCCAAATCTAATTTGTTATTATGCTTTAGTCTTAATCAGAACTAAATGAGTTAATTTAACTCAAATGAAAACACAGACAGTTTCCTTTCATATTATTTAACGCACCCAGTGCTTAGTCATGTCTTGTGATGAGGTTTCTTTTATGTATATATCCGCCAGTGATGTAAATAAAGCAAAGAAAAAGTTTGGTGAAGTCCACAGCAGGGGTGGTGTCAAATGTGAGGCGGACTCGTAAAACACCTGTTTGCAGCATGGGCCTGAAAGCAGGAGTTGTTAATAGGCAGTCATAAATCGCTCACTTCATTGTTCTGTCACCAACTTGTAGGTCTGCATTTCTCTGGGGATTCATGGGGTGAAACTTTGTTCAAAATTCTTTCTCATGGATTAACTTCCCTATGTCTTTTTAGCATGTTATAAAACAAAAAGAAACTGCAATAAATAGTTTTCATGAAGGTCAGTATGCTATCAAACAAAGTCGAATTTATTCTGTTGACATACATTTATTGTATGAACAACACAAGTATCTTAGAGTAAACAGCCACATGGATCTTCTCATGTGTCTCAGCTGTCGCATTGATACAAACCAAAAGACTGACAAAACAAAAGAAAGAAGGCAGGAAAACAACAGAAAGAGCAGTCGCTGAAGACAAGTCCGGGCGGGACAGACAGGCCGACCTTTGACCTCTCACATTAGGGGATGAGGACACTGTAACAACCCGCACAAAGACACGTCACATGGACTAATCACTCACCTGCGGAGAGGAGACAGTGTTCTTTCAAACCTATTGTGAGTGCACCATCATGGGATACTCTGAATATTGGAACATCAATAACCGACAGCTTGTCATCACTAATATAAACCCTAAATAATCATTTGAATAATTTATTTCTTTAAAGTTTTGAGTGTGTGACAAAAAGGATCAAATCTATTAGATAGATAGGTTTACACTTGTATAAATACAATAAATTAAATATACCATGAAAACACTTTAAAAAATGCTAGCAAAAAAAAAAAACAATAACTGACTAATACGTAATAATATATATTAATATTCTGTGCATACTAGTCCCAGAAAGTTAGGAATATTTGAAAAAAAAAAATCAGCTTGTTAAATACCCCATACACACTTTAGCCTACTTAAATAGACTTCCATAACCTGCTGTAATATCACTGTGACATGAATATTTTCCATGTTTCACAAATTTCAAAATCAAATATACTAAACTTTTTGTGACACATAATTCACAATTAATATTGAAAAAACAACAATGTGCAATGTGTAAATACCACCCTACTATTAAGTCACACATTATGAACATTGCTAACTATGCTAACTACTTCACGCTCAAAACACTTAAGATCTTAGAGCTGTACAAGCAGGGGCCACACCAGCTTTTCACACATTCTCCATCTAGTTAATGTTGGTAGGCTCTAATAAAAAGCCACCACCATGTGCCAATTGAGCGCCTACAATTAACAGATTAGGGTGATAAAGAGGGTTGCATGGCTTCCAGGCACATGCGGGGCCGCCTCCCTCCCTCACCTCTCCTCCCTCCTCGGGCCCCCGGGCCTTCGACGATGGGGCAGGAGCGGTAGAAAAGACACAGACAGAGGGGCGGAGGGGGAGTCGAACCTCTGATGAAGGGCCTAGATAATCTCTTTCCTCCCTCTCACTTCTTTCCAAACCGCCCAACCCAACCACCCAACCCCATCCAATCCCAAACACTATGTGCCCTGGAGCACCTTTCGCAAATACCTGCTCAATATTCTAGTTGGGGGTGAAGCAGAGGCAGTGGAAGAAGAAGCAATGGTAGTGTTGGGTGGTGGTGGTGGTAGGGGGGGAGGGGGGTTCATGTGCTGTGTCTGCAAAGGGGAGATACAACACACACACAAAAAGCCAGTCGAAAACAAAAAGCGGAACATCTGCTAAAGCGATTGCGGGGTAAATATGTTTGACAATTATTGTTTACAGTGACAGTGGTAACAGTCGCGACACCCCGAATCGAAAACCCCAACCAACCATTGCTCTGTTTGCAGTGTGAAACAGATGGGCCCACAGCGATCCATTAGCGAACTGTCAAAAAGGCTTCATTCGCAACTTCACTTTTATGTCTTTGCGTTTGTGACTGAAGAGGAGAGAGAGAGAGACGCACTTGGGTGTAATGATTATTATCTATTTGCCCAGGATAAATCAGATACCTACTGCTCATTGTGGAGATGGGGTTTCTTTACTTTGTTCTATGTTTACAGTTCAATGGGAATGCGCAGTCTTCTCAGCATTATTGTATTATTGATGCCGATGTTCTCTGTTGCACTTAAAAGAACCTGCAACTAAAAGATAATGATTTTTCCACTGCTTGTTTGTGTTCATTTTTTATTTTTTTCAAAAGATATCCACTGAGGGATTTTTGCATGGAATTATTCAACAATACAAATTTTTAATCCACAATTGTTTTCTGAGACAATACCAGGAGCATGCAAAATAAAAACTTTGACTTTTGGCAGATGAGGATACTAATCAAATCAATTGGCACTGCAACAATTGGGACTTAACATCAATGCTCCCCCTGAAATGAAAGTTGCTCCTGTCCCGTGAAAGTCTATCATTCGGGTGAGCACTGGACAGATGTTTTACCCCAGATGCCCTTCCCCATTCACCTGGGCCTAATGCTATAGAACATATTTGGCTGAATTGGTTTTGGGTAGTTTTTTCCTTCTGCTAGGACCAAATGATTTAAAATGCCTGTAGCTTATTATTTCTGTCTAAAAGCAATGTGAATTTAGTTGTATACAATGTATAGGTAAAAAGCCCTTGCAAAGGAAATCTGGGCCTATGAGAATTAAGTTCTGTCAACCATTTTTATTGACCTGTGGGTATATTTTGGCCCATGGGCCTTAGTTTGGACATCCCTGTGTTTATCCTTCTAACTTTTTTGACAATGACAGGCTTTTAAACAAGTTTGAATGATAGAGATCTCTACAATAGATGGCACCAAGGATACTCCCTACTGTTATCTACTGTTAACCTTGTCACCATCTTTTTCCACAAGTCTACCGCTCTAAATACGCTCAATCAAATAATGTGTTGGGAATAATTAACCCCACAGCCCCCCATTGGCTCTAATTGGCACCTATTAGAAGACTGTATGATTCCTCGGTAAACAGTGAAGAAAGACAGGGGGCAAATGGCAGCGGTGGCGGCGGTGGGCGGAGGTTTGATTGGTAAGCAAAGAGCGAGAGCGATGCATACCGGGGGTAACCAACATTTAATTATCAATGAGGTTTTCGCAACACTTTAGTGAGGCCCGGGGCGTCGCTTTCCTCAGTAGTAGTAATGGGCTTGTTTTAATGGAACTGGTGTTAAACACGGTGCTGCCACTGCAAAGCCCCAGCCCTTAGTTGTGGCTGCTTTAATTTAGGGGACCACTGGAAGAAGACATTTGGGTTACATACTATGAACCACCCGGGCCAGGCAGGAAGATAAAGAGGATGCCCATAGTGAATTCACATATAGCCAGCATTTACATTTTTCCCATTTGCATCTATTTTGCAACTTCAACAGGGGTTAGGGAAATGACTCATTTATTATTGTATGGAGTTATAATACTATGTAAACTAACTTTTCTTTGTGTGGATGAAACTAACTTACAGCTGGTATAAAGTAACTTTTAGGCCACACTGGAAACTTTAGCCCATTGTTTTTTTGTGTCTTTGGATTAGTGTGATTTTTTGGTTCTTAAGTGTTTTATCAATAAGGCCCATTCAGAGGATGTCATTAGACAACTTGGCCTTGCATTTCATATGTTATATAGTTTTGTATAAAAAAATTATTATTCACTTGCAATGACTTACCTTTTTAAGCTTCTTTTGTATTATTTAGGATAGGCACTTTAACTATTATCATTTTTAAGGTAAATATCTTGTTCATATTTTGGAGCTGGGTCTTACTATGAGGTTAAAAATAAAATAATAAAATAATAAACAAAAATATATGTTATTTGTGTTATTATCTATGAAAATACACACGTGACAACAAACATTATTGTGAATAATAAAGCCCAACCAGAGACGGGAGTTAAGAATTAGCCATAGCTACAACATAACATTATGGAGAACACCAGTTTTGTAATGCAACTATCTCTGTTTGCATTGTCCCTATCAAATAAATAAATAATATAAAATATGGATGCAGAGACTATGGTATTGGCTTGGTTTTGGCCTTGGTTCGAGGCCTTGAGCTCTTCCACCTACAGTCCCCTTGTGCTGGGACCAGATTTTGGGCAGACGGGCTCGGGGCACAGCCAGGGCCCGTCTCTGACCCAGTTTTTGAGGGGTTCCTCTTTGCTGTCGTCTAGATCTCTCAGGTTCACCCTCCATCAACACCGGTTCCTGTAATCCACTATAGCACGTGTCAATCAAGTCCAACATGATGACAAGCTAACACTGACATAGCCATGGTTCTGTCTGTGCGTATGGGCATCTCAGAAAACATCCCAGTGATTGTGGCATTTTGGTGTCAGCTGGCGTGTTTGGTTTGGTTAACATTCAGATATAAAGTAAATACTGAGGTTTTGGGCAGTGCATTTGAAATTGTGGAAATCTGACTCACAACCTCATTTTGAAGCATGACTAAGTTTAATTTTAATTTGACACTTTAGGAAAACCAATTTTAGAGTATTTGCAACCCTAGCTGATCCCTGAGAAATAAGCATGTTGGTATGTTTTTGGTTTTGAGTCAAAACTTTTGACTGCGATTTTGTGTGTGTGTTATTTATTTTTTATTTGTTTTAAAACTGTTAAAGTTATAGACTCCTTTCATTTATCTTTGCTTTTCATTGTTGTGTTTTAAATATCTGCTGTGGGTTACTGTAATTTGTTTTTAGTTTGGCATGTGGTACCCTTTATGTCTCTGGTTCAATGTAAAAATTCCAAAATTATATAAAGTAAAAAAAAAAAAAAAAGTTGGGGTTTTTGGCACAAAGTGGGAACACACAAGGGTTGTTTGTTAACTATCACAACATTTTTGTATCAAATGTCCTTAGATGTGACCAAAAGCAAAACAAGTCAAACTTTGGCGAATGAGTGTGGGATTAAATGGTTGTCTGTCGGTCTATCTATGTTGGCCCTACAACTATCCGGCCAGTGACTACCCCGCCAAAGGCCCTTAGTCACTGGTACTGGTTCCGGGCAAGAATACATAAATTAAAACATCACATATCTACAAAAATGAAATTACCCAAATTCATTTTAATAAATATAAGATACAATATGATTCATGTACATTTTATAAAACTGATAACTTTTTCCCAAATTTCTTTTCAGCTGTCATAAGAATATCCCTTTTCTGGACAATCACATGTGTGCTCTGTGGATATGAGGAGAGAGAGAGTGAAGGAGCAGCACATCTGACAATCCACTGGCATGAAAGTGAGCCCCTCAAGCTAACAAATTCAGAGAGAAAATTACAGTTTTGCGCGTTTGTGTCAATATGCATGTCAAAAGGTAATTGGGAAATTGTTCTGCAATGTCAAGTCCTGTTGGCAGTGTTTAGCCTGCGGTGAGATCAAAACCAGTTCTTCAGTGTCTTAAAGGCCAGACCAAGATCTCCAACTCTCCTTCAAACACAATACAAGGCTCTGTGCAATAAGCTAATCATCTGCTGGTTTATTGTAAAGTCACTATTAGGTCCATGGAATCTATAAAAGGATGTCCCACTGTCATAGAGAAGACTTTTAAAATATTTAAACTGATGCACCTCAACAAGAAATTCAGAAATCTAATACACATATAGGCCAATAGAAAGAAATGGTGACCTCAT
>JAVQKG010204624.1:0-15155 GCA_036025885.1 Hypseleotris bucephala
TTGTGAACCTGTTCACTCATATGGCAATAAAACCTTTCTGATTCTGATTCTGATTAAAAGGATATAAATATATGATTCTCAATCTGCTATGAATCAGTAGCTAGTTTAGTAGACCTAGACTGATCAATTTGATCACTTGTTGTTTCTATCACCAGGTTTAACATTAACGAATAAAAGACCTGAAATACATGAGTGTGTGTAATTTTATGACAGTCTTTATAGGACCTGGAGCATTGGGGCGGTGCTGTGATTCCCAGACCTCCTGAAGGGGCTGTGACGTGTCTAATCTCTTCCAACGGAAACCAGTTCAGAAAAAAACCAGAGAAGACAAGATGGCGGAGTGAATGGGTTGCGCCGTACCGATCGCAGCGACCCTTTACTTTGCTACGAACGATTTCTAAGGACCGAAAAGACAGAAAATCGGGTACACCATCGGAGTGTGAGCGAAAGGGGGTTCGGAAGAGGGCAACATATTTTTGTACAGTGGGCCTTGCGACGACGTTAGCTCGATGCTAACAGTAGCAGGCGGATAGCTGCTGCTTCTCCGTTGCTGCTGTTGTTGGGTGGTTTCAGTGGGCCTCGGGCTTTGTCGGACTTGGATGGTTGCTGTATATATATTGAAACGGGGCAATCGTTTTAATATGTACACGGGAACGAAAAAGTGAGGCTACAACGACGCCAAATATACGTTTTATAAATTTAGATTGTTATCATTTGTCCCCAGAAACGGTCCCGAGTAATAATCAAGTCCGTAGTTGGGGATCAAGCAGCTGCCTCGATACGGTCTATGTTTCACGGACATTTGGGATAGCTTGGGAAAACTCTTTCTATCGTGAATTTGGAGAAGGTTAACATTACCAGAGGACATTATGGCGAGTAGCAGTGGTTCTAAAGCGGAGTTCATCGTCGGGGGTAAATACAAGCTTGTGAGGAAGATTGGATCGGGATCGTTTGGAGACATATATCTGGCCATCAACATCACAAATGGAGAGGTAATGCACTGACAAGAAATTCAAGTAAAATATGTGCATAGGGATTGTATATACTTTAAAGTTAGCCTCAGCAGCCATTGACACGGTTACGAAATTTGTTGAGAGACAATTTGATAAGAGGTTGACAATAGTTGTGGCATTTCTTTACACTGTGCGCCATAAAATATATTCACTCGATTGTTCTATTTGTCGTTTACAGGAGGTAGCAGTAAAATTGGAATCACAGAAAGCCAGGCATCCACAATTGCTATACGAAAGCAAGCTGTACAAAATCTTACAAGGAGGAGTCGGAATCCCACATATAAGGTAACCAGAAATAATGCTTTCGATGTTCATATGTTGTATATACATGTGCTTGAGCGACTTTTCCGTGTATTTATAAAAACACAGTGTCCTACAGTACAACAAGCAGCAGCCACTGGCCTGAGGCCTAATCGGCCCGATGTTTTTTCTCCGTGTTTGCAAACGACGTTGTCAGCTCAGTCATGACCGCCCGTTTTCGTCTCTATATTGTGGTTGTCTGTTTACACCTTCGACGTATTTGTCAGGTTGTGTGCTTATGTGGAAAATTACAGTAAACTGGGTGAAGAAAACGCGACTGTAGGTTGGAAATGGCCGCTCCTCTTTTGTTTGTGTTAGCTCCCAATATGTCTTCCTCTAGTGTCGTAAAATGGCGGCGAGGCACTGAGGTGAAAACAACCAGCCAGGCCCTGTGCTGCAGCTTTTACTTATTATTAGTCAATTATATTAACCAGACATTGTCGCTGTATGCACATATATGATAGATGTTGAAATTGTGTGTCGTATGGGCACAATGAGGGCCAAATATGACTCTATAGGTAGACTAGCTACATGGTGTGTTATTTGCCGTTGCTGATGAATGTGACACTATAATCAACTGCAGCTAAGCTTAATGAGCATCTATTTCTACCGATAAATATATGTTCTTTTTAATCTGCGATTAAGTATTAAAGTTTCTGTCAGTAAATATGTCCAGGTAACGGCCTAAACCAAACTTTTTTTATTTACATCATTTCAGTAAATAACCAAAGGGAATGCATTTAGATGCACCATTTTAATGTTATAACACAAGCTACACAAATACAATGTAAAAAGTAGTAGTTGTCATTGTAGCCATTGTCTCAGGAACTACAGAAGTAAATGGGCTATTGAAGTGTCATATTTCATGTGGAAGTTTTTTATTCTCATTGGCCATGCTTGGGAAAAAGTTAATGATACACTATTTTTTAGAACTGACTGACTTTTGTCACCAATTTAGATCAAATGTTGGTTGAATAGTGTGTGTTTTAGCAGTTTCTATAGTTAGCTCTTCAGTGAACAAACACAGCACAAAGCCACTCCTGACTGCACCTGTCCACTGACCATTTACTGCTGATAATGTGATAGCTGAGAAACTGAGGCAGTATAAAACAGACCACACAAAAGCCAAATCTAATGATTCACTAAAATCCTTTGATACACAAGGGATATCAGATGTATTAGCAGTCTTATTGAGAGAGAACTTTTCAACCTATTTTATAAAACACTATAACGTTAGTTGCAATTTTCAACTTTGGACAATGTTTACTCAATGTTTGTCACATTTTACATCTGAATAATCATTGGAGTACATGATTAGTGCAGATTTGGCTAGATTAAGAGTTGCTGTTTACACTCACAAAAAACGAGTGTTAACAGTGTATTTGATTGAAAACAAAAGATTCAAGATAAAAACCAGATTCAGAAAGATCACAATTTAATTTGTTGAGTTTAGATTATGATTGTAACAGGATAAACTATGGAAGTCTAAATGAATGTTGTACAAAGCTTGATTCTGTAATATCTTGGACCTATTGAAAAGCTTATGTTAAACAAAGTATTCAAACAGCTTCAGTCTTTTATGTAGGCTTCCTTTCATTTGGCCTTCCTGTGCTGATACAGTGAACAGATAACTGCTCAGGTCCTGTCAGAGCCTGTCCGACCTGCTCTTCCCGTTACCACACCTCTCTGCCTCATAGTTCCTGCTGACTCAGCCCCACGTGCCGATAAAAGAACACCAAATCACTTTCCTGCGCTTCAATGGGAGTGCTTAAAAGAACACGTTAGGCACACTGGCAATATATAACACGTCATAAAATACATATACTTTTTGTCTTTTTCATTTTTAAAAATGGTTTGCGTGTAATGCATGACACATCACACTAAAGTGTATTCTTTTAAAACCTTTACTTAACTACTGAATCATTTCAGTTTGTTCATTTTGTGTGTGTTTTAGTATTATGATCTTAAATGAATTCTGAATGAAGTTGAAGTTAGAACAAACCATGACTGTTATGTGTGTCTGTAGGTGGTATGGACAGGAGAAGGACTATAATGTCCTAGTCATGGACCTGCTGGGACCCAGCCTGGAGGACCTGTTTAACTTCTGCTCTCGACGTTTTACCATGAAGACAGTGCTTATGCTCGCAGACCAGGTAAAACCATGTTCAAGTCGGATTTAAAAATATGGCAAAAGTCCTAATAAATTATAGATTGACTAAAATATTCAGTTAAATGACTAATTCTTCTAAAACTCTTTGTACTAAGAAACTAATGTGTGTGTTGTTTGTGCAGATGATCAGCAGAATCGAGTATGTACACACAAAGAACTTCATCCACAGAGATATCAAACCAGACAACTTTCTCATGGGCATCGGCCGTCACTGTAACAAGGTGAGTGTCACTCAGTCAGTGCTTTACGGAAAAACAACAAATGTCTGCTGCACAAACCAACTTTAGTCACAGTTACATAAAAAAAAACAAAGCTGTTTACTAGAAACATTCTCGTAAACATAAAATGCATTTAAAAAACAAAAACAAAGAATAGTCACACTCAGGAATGAATTTAGATGCTGACTCTGTGCACACTTCTATGTGACAGCACCAGTATAACAGTCCTGACAGTTAGAGATGCACCGATACTGGATCAGATATTGGTAAATTACATATATTACATTGTAACTCAAAAATGGCAAATGTTAGGGTCATTTGGCCGCAGTTATAATATATTTAGGTTAAATATTTTTGATGATACCATGCCTTTAGTTTTTGTGTTGGTATAGGTGGACATCAGGTACCAAATATCTGACTGAAAAAGCTGGATTTATGCATCTCTACTGACAGTCAAACAACCTGTTTACAAAACTCTTAGTTTAATTAGCGTGTTCATAAATCTGATTGGTTTGTGTCAGACATGTGTCTTTCTGCTTCAGTAGGTGTGGCGTTAAACAACATCAAATCAACTTATTTCATGAACAGTCAGTGTTTTAGGCACAATTGGCTTTCTTTGGTAGTACAACAGAACAGCCACTAAGATAAAGTAGACTTGCTAAATGTCAAACCAGCCAATCTAAGACTTGAAGTTCTGGAAAAAAAAAGTTGTGGAAAACACTGCAGTTTCTTCTCTAATAGACTTTTGCATTCTGAGTTCCAGTTTACATTTTCTTTATCAACACTATATGATGAGTCTTCATATATTGTCAATTAACTTTCTGTGCAGTTTTTAGTTGTAAAATAATATCCAATTATTGTTACCATATGATTCAAGGATATAGCTTATTATGTTATATACTGTGTGTGTGTTAACTGTTTAAGAAATGCCAGAATTGTTGCTAGTTTAGCTTTTCTTTGTGGTGTTGGAGGTAAGGATTTTTTACATTAAAGACATAAAGCCATTCAGTCTGATTTTTGTTTTCTGTCTTGTTTTGGTTTTTCTGAACCTTTTACTTTGGGTCAGTCTGAAGTAGATGGAAGGGACAGATGGAACCTGAGAAGTCCAGCTGGCTTCAGTGCTTTCCCACGTCATTTACACAGCTCAGAACGTATTCAAACTGACTCAAACAATTCATGTTAAGCTGCACTGTATGCAACTTTTTTGTGTAGTGCTTCTATTAGTGCCGGCCCACTTCCCAGTTGTGTCCAAGTGGCAGTGTTTGTTCTGTCTGACCACTGCTAAAGGTTTAAATGACAATAGAGACAGACACGTGGGGTCCTCGTATAGACTGACATCTGTACAATCATATCTTTATACACACTTGTACAGATGGTCATAGACAAAGTGAGCACTCTGAGTGCAGCAGCACAGCTGTACTCAGTCAAGTGTGAGGTGAGGCTCTGTTTGACCCCTGCCCCTCTACTGTCTGTCTAGTGTTTAGACTCGTCAGTGGGGAAGAGGAAAAGGAGCGTGGCTGTTAGCTCTTCTCAGGAGCCATCTTTCTCAGGATTAAACCAGGTGTGACCTTTACCACCACACCAGCTGTCTCTACGCAGCTGTCGCTTCGCAATCATACCTAACACACTGGCCCAGTGACCATTCTGCACAGCTCTCAAACATTTAGCTTCTTCAGCTCCTGTTGCTCACTGTGATGTTTGGCCTGAGACATTCTTATTTAAACAAATACACAAATAACTCCTGCAGAGGGTAGATCTTATATACCATATTAACTGTAGTCTGAATAAAGATAGATTAGATATGGCCACTTCATAATGATACTTTAAATTACAGTAAAATCATTTGATGTCATGTAAATAAATACCAATATTAAAATAGTCAAATAAGGGAGCCCCCTAAATTTGGTTCCCTCAGTTTACAGTTGGGCTCAGGCAAATGTCACCACAGTCACATGCTTCACAGGAATTGGCTGCTGCTCTCTGTGCTTGTGCTTCTCCAGTCATTGATTAATTTATGTTTAATCTGTAGCGTACTAACTGACCTGCATTTGACTTTGTGGTGTATAATGACACTGACCTCTCTGTCCACTGTCCCAGTTCTGGTATGGTCACATTTGGTAGTTAAAGCTGGCGTCAGCACTTGTGGTCAGTACAGTGGACCCAGGTGCTTGCTCCACCTTTAATGATGTAACCCGTGAGTAGACGATAATATAAGCTTGTGAATGAAGATGCTCTGTTCGTTTCGGAGGTCCAGTCTGAGAAGTGTCAGGTTTAGATCCACAGCTTTTTGTTGAGTTGCTCTTTTCTTGACATCCTCATGGCTGTTGATGCCAGTGCCATGCAGAAAGAGAATAATAGTATGCGTTTAAAAAGGTTTAGTGCTAAATATGTGTAAGGGGGGATTCAATTTAATAAATAAACGTAGTTGTGTGTGTGAAGTTTGAATAGTACTTTAAACTCTGTGCCCCTTGCTCAAAATCCATGCTCTCTGCTCTCACAGTTATTCCTTATCGACTTTGGTTTGGCCAAGAAGTACAGAGACAACCGGACGCGGCAGCACATCCCGTACAGAGAAGACAAGAACCTCACCGGCACAGCTCGCTACGCCTCCATCAACGCACATCTGGGCATCGAGCAGAGGTTCGGACCACAACAGCTAACTTCACGTTTTTTTACATCTATGATTCTGAGCTATGGTTGTTGATCTGTCAAACCTGTTTACAGTCGCCGTGATGACATGGAGTCTCTAGGATATGTGCTTATGTACTTCAACAGAACCAGCCTGCCCTGGCAAGGACTGAAGGTAATGGATAGTAATACTTAGCTTTTCTCCAGAATGTACTTCTGCCTCTGTTTATGTACAGCCTGTTAAGTAATGACTTCAATAAGTAAGAAAGAGTTAGAACTGCATAATCAGTGCTCTGCTGTATGCTAGATAAAGGTGAGACATCCCCAGTCAGTCCTGTTTTTAATCTGATTGTTGTTCGTTAGGCTGCAACGAAGAAGCAGAAGTACGAGAAGATCTCAGAGAAGAAGATGTCCACACCTGTGGAGGTCCTGTGTAAGGTAAGGCCACATGACCACAGCCTCTATGGCCTCGGCTTAAAATGATTCAGAACCATTACTGGAGATCAGAAGACACCACAATGTTATAAACAGTACAACATTAGACATGTTTTTTCCACTTGCTTTTAATAAAATCAAAAACATTCCGTGAACTGTCTTTATTGTTGGTTCATAGGGCTTCCCTGCAGAGTTTGCCATGTACCTGAACTACTGCCGTGGACTGCGCTTTGAGGAGGCTCCTGACTACATGTATCTGCGCCAACTCTTCCGCATTCTCTTCAGGTACGCCCTCAGAAATACAGCCCTGTGTGAGTGACGACTGCTGTTCCAACTTGAACAGAGGGAAGAATCTGAGCTGTTCATACATAAGCTCCTGTGCTTAGACAGTAGACTTCACCAGATACTGAGAAGTCAAGGGAACTGGTGAAGCAGGTTTTCCAGGAGAAGTAGTGGTATAAGGGT
Organism: Hypseleotris bucephala; assembly: GCA_036025885.1. Classification (NCBI taxonomy): domain Eukaryota; kingdom Metazoa; phylum Chordata; class Actinopteri; order Gobiiformes; family Eleotridae; genus Hypseleotris; species Hypseleotris bucephala. Next base: position 7,230 of record JAVQKG010204624.1, read on the forward strand.
AAAGGACAGTGAAACCTGTTATTAGCCAATGGGAAAAAAAACATTTTCTTATAAAATGGGCTTCATGACACTTAAACTAGTGAGACATCAACTCCAGTGTTTTTCCTCACTGTTGTCACCACTATGATTCCTCTGTTCCCCTGTGCAGTCGTCTGTCTAATAGTTTGACACAGGATTCTGAGAGACTTGTGAAAACAAGGTGGACCAGCCCCGTTTGAAAGCGTCTATACAAATATGTTGATGATGTAATACTGGAGTGATACCTCCTGATCATGTCTGGTCTAACCTGTGTGTTTGCAGGACTCTGAACCACCAGTACGACTACACATTCGACTGGACCATGCTGAAACAGAAAGCCGCCCAGCAGGGGGCCTCCTCGGGGGGCCAGGGCCAGCAGGCACAAACTCCCACAGGCAAGCAAACTGACAAACCCAAGCCTAACATGAAAGGTTAGTAGCAAACAGCCAAGCGACGTTTGAGACACCAATTCATCTATCAGCCACCTAGGACCATAGACATGTAGTCTGCCCTTACCCACAAGCCAGAGTTTTTCTAAAAGAATAAAAAAACAAACCCAGGAAATTTGGAGATTAAAAAAAGCAAAGTTCTACAATAAAAAAACAATTGGCCTGTCTTTCCAAAGCAAAGACGTCCTTGGGGAATTTGACTACTAACTTTGCCACAATGCTCTTCTGTTCCTTTGTTGGTGCTGGCCAAAAGGGTTTCTCCTATCTCCTAGTCTTTTCACACTGACCCACTTTTCTCTGATAACATCTCAACAACCTAAGCTTTTCTGGACGTGTTTACATGCACACTGCACTGATCCAAACAGACGTCACTGAGTCTTACACAAGAACGCTCTGGTGCATGTAAAGCTTGTCATTTCAGTTTCCTCACTGTCACCTGTTATTGTTTATCTACTGTGGTTTAAGAGGAGAGATGACCTCTGAACTGGACATATGATCATTTCAGACTTGTTTCAGTGTAAAATTAATATTTCCATGAGTTATAAAAAAGACAATAGTAAATTTGGAGTGAACTATATTTTTTGTTTTTGATCACCTGTTATTCCGTGATATTGCACCATTCTGTCACATTTCGGCAACAAGACAAGGGGACATGTTATCCTATGCACTTAATGGGTTTGTTTGGGTTTGTACAGGGCATGCACAGGCTCGAGTGATCGGGCTGAACTTTATTCCATTTCCTTTGTGCCATTTTCCCTAATATCAGCACACTTTATCAGTAACATGTGCCACATTAAACTAACAGCTGTGTTTAGACCAGGGGTGGGGTATGGGTAACTCAAGATACGATTAAAATTGAAAGGCCCAAGTTTCAATTCGATATCAGGGCATTACTATGTTGCCTCACATCTTGTATTTAATAGTATGTTTTAGTTTATTTAATACCGCTAATGCCAAGTTCAAAGTCCACTTTTGTCGCTGCTGTCTTTCGCTCCGAGCCCCAAAACAGCACAGGGGTGAGCACACTCAACTGTATACACATGCACACACACACACACACACACAGAGGGGAGCTAATATGGCGCGAGTTGAACAGGGAACGTAGTACTTCTTTGACCTGGTAGTGCAGGTACTGGTACTTTTGTTTTTCTGCCATTTAGAAAGTTTGTTGGCAAAGAGCTACATGTCAAAAGTCAATTAGACCTGAGTTTATTGGAGCTGCATGGCGTGTGCTGAGCTACAGAGAGGAACAATGTTAAACCATGAATTACTAGGTTTGAAGTAGATTACTGAGTTCACTATTCTGTTCTTATATTATGTAGTAAAATATGGAACAAATGAGTCATAATGAGTGGAAATTAAGAATGTCAGTTAGGGGGAACCAGGTACAGAAAATATGTCAATCATTTAACTCCAAGACACGTCAGTTTGAACTATAGCTGTTCCGTAGAGTTATAATAAAGTATACATGTTCAACAGAAGACTTCAGTACAAACTGCAGGCAGTGAAATCAAATACATCAAACTGTAGTTGGTAAATGTTTACAGGAGAAGAATGGAGGGAGTTTGAGGCTACACCAAGCTTTAGGAAAGGGCACTACACACACCCCTGTCAGACCCTTTGAGAGGAGTGTACACATCCAGTGATCAGACACTATTATTAAACACTTGTGCTCTGTAAAGACATGAGTGACCACCACTGTGACTGCATCCATTTGTGAATGACATCCATAGTGTGTTAGATTTACACAGGCACTCTCCCCACTTAACATTCACAAAGCTTCAAGCAAATTATATTTTGCGTAACGGCCAATATATTTGTGTTCACATTGCGTCTTTTTTTAATGAGTAAAAATAGGAGTTATATTTTATGTAACAAACCTGCAGAAGGTGCAATATCATAAAGAACTGTACAATCATGTCTGCGTAATATCAAAGACCATTATCAGAACAATAGTATTGTCCCGTTGAGGGCGTGTATTAGAGGCGTGTAAATATGTGAGGTTGGGTTTTGTCCAGTTCAGTGGTTCCTCTGCTTCCTCTCCTTTCAGAGTTTTTCTCATCTATGGCTGGATGTGTCAAAGTGTTGGCTGTACTTCAGTATATTGATAATTAACTATATTAAAAACAGCCCTGTTTTGTGACATTATTTAACATTTGAGGACTTGCCTCTCTGAGCTGGTCTTTGCACATACAGCCATGTTTGAGGGAAGTTCTCCTGTTGCGCTCATTGTGACTAACCCTTAGCCCCTCAGGTCCTCTGTATTGAACCTGTGGCTGCCTCTAATGGTCTCTTCTTTTGTAGGTTTTTAGGTCCAGAGCTGCAGAGTTGGCATCAGGACCAACGTGACTTCTTCTGGACAAGCAACAAACAGAAAGTCTGTGTCTCTCCTTCCATATTAACTATCTATGTAACGGAAATATATAGATCTACAGACACCTCTGTCCGCTGTCTCATCTATATATTCATATGTATATATAATATCTGTGTCCCGTCCAGACCTGGGACATGTAGGCAGGTCTGGACGTGGACCGTAGCCCCGCCCCGTCTGTTCTTCCACCCGTCTCTGTCCTGTCATTGTAGACTTTTGTAAGGTTTCTTTGGAAACTCGGATAAGATAGTCGGCTGTTTTTTGTTGGGGTTTATTTTTGTTCTTTTTATTTTTTTGGGTGAAAACCGCAAAAAATGTTTCCCTCACTCCTGATTTCACTTTTATCAAGCAGATGTAAAAGATGTAAAACTTTGAACTGGTCTCCCTTGTTCTGAGCTGATTCATGATTCAAGCCGTGGATGCTATTTTGAGAGATGGAAAAAAAATCAACTGTTGGACTTTTTTCTTTTTGTTTTATGCTGATTAGGAGTTTGCCTGTTCATGGATGACGGTCGAGGTAGAATGACACTCTGGCTCTCTCCCTTTCTCTTTAGAGTTCTGAATTATTATTAAATCTGTTGTAAAACCTATGGACTTCTCCAAAAAATACCAATAAAAACATTATAAGTCAGGCGTTGGAAGCACTTCTTTATGCTTTTTTACACAAAGGTTCCCCATATTTGTTCCATTTATTACAGTACAGAGAATTCCTTATGCCTTATTATTTATTTCATTGGTTTTCACACTGTGGTACTCTCACCTGGTTTTGTCCTGCTTAGTCCTGCTTAGTCATTGTCTAGTGATTTCAGACCTGGTTTAGCACTGGATGTGTCATGGTTTGTTTATCTCTAGTTTGGACGTGATTTAGAACTGATTTAGTCCTAGATTACAAATGGAATATTTTACTATTTCATTTATACTCCAGTTTACTACTACTACGACTAAATTAGTTGATTATTTTGATTTAATTTGTCCGATTAGTTGTTTCAGCCATAGTCAATTGAAATGATTGTTTTGGAGAAGGCTTGAGTAATGTTGGGCAAAGTCTGAAATGAAACATCTTTTTTGACCACTAGAGGGTGATGTCGGCTCGTTTCCATTCAGAGTTTTTACAGTTTTTAGTTCTGATTTGATAAAGGTCTAAAACAACACAGGATTTCTGAATACCCACAATATGGTACATGGAAACTCAAAACTTAAAATGTAAACTTGTTAGCGCTGCAAGCTGATACAAAACAACATATTGTCTAACTAAAACATGTGCCTGAGGTCCAAAAATTGCTTAATTTTTTACATCAAAATGTATGGAGTTATTTTGATTGAACTGTTTATTATGAATCTGTTTATTGTTGTACATACCTTGCATAAAATAGATCATAAGAGGTTTGAGTATATATAGTTTTGTTACGTTAAACTCACATTTTATATTAAATCTGCAGAATTATCAGACAACTGAACTAACAGTTGATGCATAATGAAATTGTCAAAATCTTTGCTTTTCAGAAACCTCACCTGGCTTCTATAATTCTCAGCGTGTCCAGTGGTATTTATTGATCAATATTTAGCAGTAGCAAACTAGAGAAAACTAATACACGTCTATTATGTTTTTTTGTTTTCTTTACCAAGTTTAGCTTTTAATTTTATGGCATTACTGCTAAGTTTGAATGACAAATAAGTCAGCAAGTGTTCAAGAAAAATAGTTTATTCAACTAAATGATTTTGCATACAGTATCTCATGTCACTTGCTTCCTCAAGTCCTCAACTGAGACCACATAAATGCATAGACATCACATTCAGCGAAGTGTAGCTGCCAAACTAGATATTGAAATAAACAAACTGTGATTCTCCACAAACTCTCACAAGTCTATCAAAAGGCAAATTATGTTTTCTACTTTTAAAGCTGTCATCTGAGAAAAAATGAGACCTTGAGACCCTCTGTGGGCTGTATATTATTAGGAGTTATTGTTTTTTTAATCAAGAATCAATAGGGTGAGGAGTTTTTTATCTTAAATGCAAAATGTATATATTTTTGTACTGTTTTGTCCTAATTACTACTCTTGTCTCATTTGTAAAACTTTTTCTCTCAGCAAATGGCGTGTTTTAGAGTCTGTATACAATTAACAATTATTCCATTTCAATTTACTAGACATTTCAATAATCATTTAACCACAAATTATCCGATTAATTGATTCAGCCCTTGAATGACTTGCATTTTCTTATACACAATCAACATTATACATTATAAAGTTTACTATGGAACTGCAAAGCCCCGCCCCCAAGAACAGTATTTCCAGGAATCCCCCTTTCTGATTGGTTAAGGGATTCCTGGGAAAACTGGACCCCGGGAATGAGGAGTCCGTTGCCTTCACTGTCCTGATGCAGGTGGGAAAACCGGAGACTGTGATGATGTGTTCAGGGGCCGTGCTGCCCTCCGTCCCGAGCTACAGTGCTTCATCTCAGACTACCAACTGACCAGAGATGCAGCACTGCACCAGGGGCCAAAGGGACCACAAAAGAGACCAAGGACTAGCGGTACCGCACTGCAAAATAGAAATGTCTACATTAGTTAAAGGTGTAGTCGGTAAGTATCCAAAAATAAAAGAAAGTTTAAATTTTTTTTGTCTGACCCTGTTTTGTGATGCATAGATAATCTGTCATCATTTTTTAACTTTAGTTCCTCCCCTGGCCTCTACAGCAACATCAAATCAGGGTTTGTGGGTTACCGATAGTAGTGGAGTTTTACATTACTCTCTCTCTCCTGGCCTTCACAGACTACGAACAATCTACATCATAGAACGGGTACAAATAGTATTTTTTTTAGCATTTTTTTTATTTTTGTCTAACATATATTGGGAGTAATGTAAGGGAGCTGATGGTTTCATTTCAAATTCAAAGATTAGCTACAGCTACTTTTGTTTTTAGTTCAGAGAATTAAGCTTCGGATCGCTGCTTGTTGTTTTCATTCTTCCTGGTTTGTGCATGTTCGAGGCAGTGTGTGCTCCATGTGTGAGACTGTGATGGAGTGAAAGGAAAAAGAGAGAATGAGAGCATCTCATTGTTTTGTTTTTTGTTGTTATGCACAGCTTCACAAAATCACATAGTGTGGCTTTAAAATAAATGTACACCACAATATTAAGCTTGATTTACATACAAGTAGCTTGTGGTTGTTTTAACTATGCAAGATATTCATTTTTTGTAGTGCACACCAGGTAACCTAACAGGGAGCTATACAGATTATATCAAAGTTTTAAATGTCAATCCCACAATTAAGGGCCAGCTAATTCTATGGCCTATGGGAAGTTAGCTGTTTGTTCAGTGTTAATATTGTTTTTATTTCCTACATATTAAAAATACCAGGAACACTTTATTTTAGTACAACATAATACACTGTAACAAACTGCAACGTGTAACTACATTGTACAAACAGAATGGTTAAGGTTAGGTACAACGTAGTTACATGTTATTACAGTTTGTTTCTAAACATTTTTTGATCAAGGCTGAGGACACTTAACATTTGAAGTTATATAAAAGTAATTGTTGTATAAATTATGTTTTAATGTTCTTTAATGAATCATTTATTACATCTTTTCTATATCCTCATTCCTCACTAGTAGTTATTTGACTGCAATAACCCGCTTCCATTCACAAACTGACCTTAATTAAACAACATTGATGATCAGAATGTACCTTTCATTACGGTGAAAATGTAATCACAGACTACCATAATACTTTAATACTCACACCTCTTCTGTTAGTTTGGCTGGTGTCATCTCATTATTTCTCCATTGAAAGACCTGCGATGTCAACCTATAAAACACAAATGAAGCAATTATTGAACATATCACAAATTATTCCCAGTCATTTTTTGCATTCTGTATCTCTATACTATTTGAGAATTGATGTCCTAAAAAGTGGTGTATTTTGACCCAGAGTTGGTCCCGGAGTGAGCGAGAAAGGGGGGGGGGGGGGGGGGGGCGGGAGTGCAGAGGAATGCCGACCCAGGCTGACCATATAAGGACACGGTACGCTGTTTATTTTTGGAATCATGGAAAATGGGATCACTACTGCTTTGGATAAACATTCCCTTCTTCTTCTTCCAGTCTGCGATGGCTCACACTGATAGTTTATGCACCCCCTCGCCCCTGACTCGCACATATTCCCTTTTCTAGTCACTTCTCCAGCTCTGCTCCAGTCTGCTGCTCCAGGACCATATTAAGAAGAAAGATCTGCTCTACCGTTCTCTGCTGCATAGACCCTCTCCCCCAGCCCCAACACACACACACTCAAACACACACATAGACACACATACGCACACCCCAACACACACAACACACACTGCGACCAGGTGTTTTAGGGTTGTACGGATTATTTCTTTCTGCATATAGATCACCGAAACACACAAACTATCTCGATGTATTACACTGATACAAACTTGCATGTATATTGTCTTGTCTATTCATACTGAAACTAATAGGACGTCGCATTGCATTTGAATACGTTTTTTTCTTTATTCTTTGAATGGCTTTTGAATGACCTATTGTTCGGCCATAAAATAGGACATTTCAGACTGTACACTTTGGGTGCTGGTTGGAAAGGAGCCCAACTATAAGCTTTAATTAGCTTGTCTCAATGTACTCTATATGTACAATATGGAAATGTACTGTGTAAAAATAAACTAAACAATAAAACACACTCATCCAAATACACACCTCAACACACACACATACACCCCTACACACACAACCATCAACCCCCAAACTGCCCCCAGCCCCTCGGAGTCTCTCCCCAGCCTCAGACCCTCTCTCTTGGGACGGACGCACTGACGCAGCCTGCATCCTGTTCCCATGCTCCACGCTGCACTCTCACAACATTCTCAGTCCTGGACCCAGACCGACCAGTCAGTCTATATAAGGCTGGGACCATTTACCCATCAATGACTGTAGGCTGTACATCACACTAATGTTATTACAGGGAGAAAGTCAAACATGCATCCTATTTTTAGTGATTGGTGGATTGATGGTAAAATGTTAATGAAAGAAATACTTTTACTTTCAACTGTGACTTTATTTTATATTATCCCTTAACTAC
>JAVQKG010204701.1:0-13239 GCA_036025885.1 Hypseleotris bucephala
TGCATTTACAAATTTAATCCTTAATTAATTAATTACTTAATTACTATTCATCGCAGATGTACCCAAATACAGTTCGGCGTCCTTATAGGGTCTAAGTATCTGCAAAGTTTCAAAGTGATTGGGCATTTAGTTTTTGAGTTATCGCGGTCACACGGCCAATCTGCGGACGCGGATGCAGACGGACATGAAACCATAATATCGCCGAACGCAATTCTCGCGTTTTGCTGATATAATTACTCACATGGCTACTTCAGAGTACAGATCAAGAGCTGCACTGATTAGTCCACAATATTTGCTTTATTTTTAGTGCAGGCATGAATACAGATAGAACTACTGTGTTATGTGTAACTTGAAGAAAGCCTTTGTTTGCGTTTCAATGGTGTGTTAAATAGATGGCAGCTTCCTATTTCAGCCTGTCACTGTGCATCTCGAGGGATCAAAGATAGCGCAGAGGCCAGTCATTCCTTATGGCTGACACTGTTATCCCTTCCCACAGGTTATAGTTTCAGAGCTGTTGATGGAGTAGCTTGCTTTTATGACCTGATGCATCCTCACCTGGGGCAGTGTGACTTGGCAAGTGTGACTTTGTTGTATTGCTACTTAGTTTAATGTAGAGGAAATATAAAAAATAGAAGAGGATGTACTTCCATATTTGTGGACACATTCTTTGCCTTTCAGGTCCAGCAGGCCTGGCAGGTGCACTGTTGACACACACACAATAACCCAGTGTTTGCTCTGCCCACCTGTTTGCATGCATTTTAGACACATCCAGGGGTGTAGCATCAGGCAGTGAAGCCAATGCGAATGAAGTGGGACCCAGGAGATTGAGTGGCTTACTGTGTTGTACACTATATGACTACATTAGGTCTTGCCCAGGCATAAACCAGGACTAAACCAGACCCAAGCTGTCGTACAGCACAGCAAAGTGTATGTCAGTAAAACGCCCCATGCCGAATGGTTCAGTCAAAATTAACACAAAAGCAGAAAACAACAGAATTAGGTCTGAACCAGGACTAAATCAAGTCTAAACTAGAAAGCATTTAGAGAGCACAGACCTCCGCCAAGGCTCCATCCACTCCCAAAATCAATTGTGCCATTCCTGACCTGCATTGGGGCCCATGGTCACAACCTTACGCCATTATTACATCATTAATCTTCCTAACAACAATAGTTAGTTGTTAGTTAGACAGATGGCAGTTTGACAACCACAAATGATCACTCACAAGTCCCAGCGCAGATGTACTCTTTGCTGAACACCACCTACACTGTCAGCGCCTGAACCTGTTTACAGTGTTTTTTTTATGATGTTGTCTCAGAATGTGCTCAGCTGTCCGTGAAGTGATGTTCTAACAAACTGCCTGACTCCTGTCTCCTGGTTTGTCTGTTCTTCTCTGCTCCCTAGAGAGATGCTGTAAGAGTCTACTGTAAATGTAAAAAACGGACTGCATTTGATAGTGTTAAGTGATGCATTGCATCCCACATAAAAGTGCTTTTAGTGTATTATAAACTATCATGCCTGTTTAGTAGTTTTTGAGTAAAGTTGCCAACACAAAACCAAACTAACCAGTTCAACTGAAAACATTACCTTCTTGGCAGAGGTAACGAAAGTAAGATTGCATAGACTTGGCATGGAGTTAGAAGCCGAATATCGAAAATATAGTAATTGTATTGGCAATGTATTTCACTGTGGCCTTGCATTTCAGAAATGACTTCCAAAATGTTCTGAGGGTGTAGTCCATTACATACAGTTTTCAAACTGTTTTCATGGGACACAGGATTTAAAACAGAGACCATATTTCCTTACTGCTACTTTCCCGCCTGTGTACCACACTGCCACTGGTTATTGAAAAAGTGTCATAGATGTAATGAGCCATGGTGGTAACTCACTAACTAACTAACTTCTACTTCTTGAAGACTGGCTGCTAACATCTCAGTAGGTAGTTTATTCTCTTCTTGCAATTTTGCTCAAAGAACTGACACTCAATGGATTTAGGATGTTTGCCATTTGCTAGGCAGTTGAACCAGTCTACTTGATAAAAATGACTATGGACAGACGATATGACCTCAATGTAGCAATAAAATGGAGATGTGAATATATTATAAGTTCATGGCCTGTTGTAAAGCAGATAGACTTGTAGACACTGATGCTGATGAACTGTAAACACAGCTAATGGACCGAGAAGAGCCACTGAGAACTAAAGCTCACATTAGCAGTGTCATCCTCATCACTCACACTGACTGCTGCAGCAAAAGACTTGCATACTAGTAATGTGGCTAAGATGCAAAATAAAGACAAACTAAAGCAACAAGACAAAAAACGTTATAAATATGTTGGAAAAAAATATTAGAACAGAAATGACAAGCACGGTTTCAGTAGCGTTTGTTTTTTGTCTGCCCGCCCATCCGCCCAATAGCAAATTTACGCAAAAACTTAACTTACATTTCTGGAAAGATCAGAAAAGACACTAAAACAACTAATTCAATTTTGGAAGTGATCTGGATTGCCATATGTATCAAGGATTATTTTTTAAGAGTTGCATTGCCACTTGCACATGCAAAAACCGGATTTGGATTAAATTTTCAGGGAAGGTCAGAAATTACACTAAGAACAATTGATTAAATTTTTGGAGTGATTCGGATGACCGTCTGGATTTTTTAAAAGAATGACATCTGTTCGTAACTTTACTCCAAAATACTGTGCCGAATTGGATCTCCACCAAAGCAGCTGTAAATGAGCTGCTTTGGTGGAGGTCAGTGCTTTCTAGTTTTCATTATACTTTTTTGACATAGTTGGAATTTTAGTGCCTGTGTATTTACTAGTCAAAACTTGACAAACACTAAACCAGGCCTAAGGTAAAACTGTGTCCGAATCCAACTTAAACAGGTAAAACTAGGGCTAAACTAGACATTAAAGATTAAATAGATGTTTTTTTAAATATATTTTCAACTGCCTGACTACAACTGGTAACTTCTCAAATGGAACATTTGTACTTCCAATAAATCTAAGTTCTTAGGGCCAATCCATTTACAGATATCGCTATAATGATTTATAAGGATTTTACACATTTGGCAAAAGGAGGAATAACTTGGATGCTAAATATCCACAGACCAGCTTGACGTTTAGCAGTACACTCAAGTGATTTATTAAACTGACGTGTGATTCTTCTCCTGTTTATAGATCCAAAAGACAAAGATCTGCTACTATTTTTACCTCCGCTGCATCAGCCTAGACGGTGTTTTCATGCTCTGCCAAGTGAAGCTGTGCCTTTTATTAAGTACGTCTATTTCCAGCCAAGCAGAGAGGGAGCGCACAGAGGAGCGGAGGAGATGAGCTGTGATTACTATTCTTCAATGAAAATGCAGGTCTGACTAGGAGGACGTTATATTTGCAAAATCCAAGTGGAAGTTATTGGAGTTCAATCAGATCAATAAGAGTTGGCCGGTGTCAGTGACAGCCACAGGGTGAGATGAGCAGGTCAGCAGAGTGTGAACCCACCATCTGTGCATGTGTCAGCGGCAATTAGGCTGACAAGCACGTCTGCATGCTAAAAATAATAGAAACAATTAATTAATCTATATTGAGCAACTTTCAAAGCAAATTTTCAGTATATAAGAATAAGACAATGCCACAGCCACATGAGATGGTTATTTATGAAGTTGGAAAATGTATGTTTGTCATTGTATTGTCTGTTGCCAACTTTTGTAGACTATATGTGCAAGCCAAGAGCAAGAGTAGGTACTGGTGGGAATCATGTGCAAGTGCCTATTATTTGTAGTCATAATGTGTACAACCACCTGTCTCTTATGCAGCCCCAAACACAACAAACAGTGTGTTCTGGCAACTTTTCATCAGAATAAACATTAGCTTCTTCAGTGTTATGAGCTAAAGTAGATTTGTGGGAATGGAAGACCAGCCAATTACTCCCCATGTGCATCAACTGTCCACTTTCCTTCCTTGGACCACTTTGATTCGTAGATACTAATCACTGTAGACTGGGAAAAAGCCATAAATATTTACTTTTGGAGATGCTCTGCAATTGTCTAAAATTGGTCAATTTTCACAAACATTTTTTTTTTTGCAATCCATTTTACAACACCTTTTACTTATTTATTTGTTTTGGTTTTTTTTTTAATAATAAACTTTGAGGAAAAAATCTTAAATTTCTGCATATTAGCCCTTGCTTTAAGCTAAATATTAAAACAATAATTCAATCAACTATGGGCCCACAATGCAATGTTAAAATCAATCTTTATGTGATGTCTCCATAATTTATTATAGATATGCAACCGCATGTAAAACTATCATTTAACCTGTATAAATCATTGAGTAGATGATGGTTGAGTCTTTGAAGAGTTACTCTTAACATCTGTATCTGTAATTTTAGTGAACAATGCCTTGACATCATTGAACCTATCAGAGGTAACTTTGTCACGGCATGATGTGACATGCTCTTTCCGCAGTTCTCTATGCTGGCAAAAAAACAACAACAAATATGATATAGAGAAGGCAACAGCTTTGCACAAACTTTAAATTTAAAATGACCGAACCAAAATTTCTCTAGTTTGTGAGAATGAGTGAATGCTCAAATAGAGACAGGTGGCACTGTTATAATTACATTTAAGCTCACTAATAAATAAAAGGATAGCACTGAGAATGATCAGTATGTGGCTGTGTTCTTGAGTACTACTTTCTCTGATACCTTTAATAGCAGGTTGTAGGATCATGACACACTTTTATGGCCCACTCAATGCCACCAAGCAAGAAAACGAGCGAGAAAACACTTTGATGGAAGGTATGCAGCCATGTGAAAGTGTTTAATCACTAAGCTCCAGTCGGCGCATGCCTCCAGCCTTTAGAATACCGCTGTTAACACACACACAGTCAAAGAAATGGTTGTTCTGAGACACATACCGCCACATGTGACAAGAATATTCAGTCACGGGTTATAGTTAAGCATATTTCAACAATATTAAAAGAGACATTGTTGAGGGCAGGTCTCTCTAACCAAAGGATTTTGAAGTTTTTCAAACGAAGAGGCACCATGGCATAAAAAAAAACTAACCTTGCCGAATAGATAAGCAAGAGTTTGTTTAAGTAGCATAATGTATGGCTTTCTAGCGTTATGTTTAGTTTTTCCCATCGGTTTGGTTTACATTGGGAAACTGCGCACATGAAATTGAAAGCAATCAACGAGTGACCAGACTAACATTTACTTACAACTTAGCCCCTGAAAACAATGTATTACAATCCTACAAAATTATTATGATTACATGCACGTCTTCTAGTTTTTTATATTATGCCCTTACCTCTGACAACAGCAGGGTTTCTACTAAACATGAAATACTGATAATACTTGTTTTCAAAATCTTCCAAATCCCTCTCTTGTCTGAGTGAAACAAACATGTTTGGCTCAGTGCCCGTACTACAACAACATGCTTAAGGCGGTTTATCAGATAAACCCAAAAATCACACTGACAACTGTGTGCTCTATCATTAAATCCACACAAATCCTCCACAAACATTCATACTGCTGCCTGCTCTGAACGTATCACTCAAACAATAGTGTGTTACAATGATGCGGAGGGGCTGAATTCATCATGGCCGCTGCCTGTCCACATGTTTGTTTCAGGTGATGGACAACACAAATCAAAGACACTGAGGTTTTGCTTTCTGACTTCCTGCACAGAGAGAGGAAAGCACTTTAACAGCAACAAAATCCTCTCCAGGGACAAGAGTGAGTGGAATGAAAGGGAACAACACACCATTTTGAAAAGGGTCCCGGTGACCTAAAATACAGAAACTGATAGCTGACAGCCACAAAACAATCTAGCCTGGCCAATCGTGACTAACTTTTCCTATTTTATTCAAAGATTTTAGTCTGGTCTCTCATTGATTGCATGCAATTTCAATGGCGGAGTTTACCGTTATAGTGCATTTAGCCACACACAACTGTTGTCAACAAAGAAGTCATGTTAGCATAAGTTTGCATATGACATGGACAAAGTCTCGCAAATGGCTCGTGATTGATCCGTCCACAAAATTGCTGAGAAATTATTTGCTATGAGGAAAGGACCAAACCCCACTTTTGAAATAATAACCAAAAACAACCTAAAAAAGACAAACCAGATAAAAGTTAGTCCAGCCTTCACTAAGCTCTGATGATGAGAGGAACAGCATGGTGATTTGACAAGACAGCCAGATCTAATTAACACAAAACATGGTGTGCAAAGGCATCAAAATCTACAACATCTGGCATCTGCAAACACATTTCATTTTTAAACTGGAGGCAATCAAGATGAGCAAACATCTCAGTCTAAGTATTGGTCCTACCTTGCAATATTGGACATACTTCTGAAATAGTGGTGGTGGGAGTTAGCATCCATACATCAATTTTCTTCAGTCTCCCCAGACACTTCCTTCTCCCCAGACACTTTTAATTAGCAACTACACAAAAGCCGAAGTTTTCTTTTATTCTATCATGCCACATCAATAACTTTCCTTGAAACCAACCAAGGCAAAAAATTATATATATATTTCTACAATAGTGATCACCTCAATAGGATTTATTTTTACACACGACATACTTTTCTTTACATTTTTACACTGACCACCCATTTACCTTGTTTTTTCTCATTTTTCACGAAAGCAGTATTTTCTCGGAGGTCATTCCCTTGACAAATGGCGCACCGCTTTGTAGAACGACAGAAGCCAAGGACAATGACGAGATGAAAGCCGGATTTGTTGCTGCCACATCAAGCCACATCAAAATGCTAAGTCTCTGCCATTTAGATAAACGCTACAAAACTTCCACTTGAGCAAACTTACAGACGGCATTGAGAGGCCCACTTAATGCCTTGAATATGTTACTTTCACCTTGTGTAATCCCTCAGGAGATTTAGTCTGTCTGGTACGTGGGTATGACATGAGGCCCTGGTCCGGCCCACACAGTATATAAGAAGGGGGAGAGAGAGGGCCCCATAAGACAGGCAGGTGCGGGGCAGTCCACAAAGTGCACAGGGGGGTGGTAAGGATGGGGGAGTTGCCTGCCGTCTGTCTCGGGCCCACACGCCGGCTGCAGGATCAGCTGGTGTGTGTTTGTGTTCTCCTGGGGTTTCTCTGATACATCATTGTGTGTGTGTGTGTCTATGTGCCTTCTGACATCAGCCACGTCCGCATAGTGTCCAGTAGTGTGTTACTGTAATTGCATTATGAAGGCCCATGAGGCACAGTACACAACAATATCTAACAGGGGAGTTAAGTGCGATTTTGATCCTTCAGAATTTTTGTTTAGGAAATAGATCCAACTGCTTCCTCCAATAAATAATCTTGCTCATATTACATTGTGTCATTTCAAACTTTAACTAATGACTGCAATGTGACTATTATCATGTTACTTCATGGCAGGGATGTCCAAACACTTGTTGCAGAGGGACATATTTTATTTAAAATGTGCAAAGACCGTTTCCAAAGACACACTTGTGGATTCTGACCCACCAGTTGAGCAACACTGGTCAATATAATGGAAAAGGAAAACTTTTTAAATACTGTTGGCACAAAAGCAATTTATTGTTGTTATTTATAAAAAGCAGTTTATTGTTGAAGGTAAAGGGCGAATAAAAAAATGCTAAGTTCTGTGACTGAATAGTTTGGTATTAATAATCATCAAAGTAAACGTGTTAGTTAGGTTATCAGCAAGCTTTGGTTTATAAATAGACTACATGGTTAAAGTAATTTGCAGACAAAGCAAGAAGCAAACCAGTCATTAATTCCCTGGTATTAGCAAAAAGCTGGACTTTGAAAGAAAAGCATTCAAAGATGATGCTCTGAGTTTTGTGCCATACTGTCCTTAAGTCAATCCTTCCATGTATTTGTGTTTTACAAGTACAAACAGCCTGTCCATGTTGCAACCATATTCAATTTTCACTGTGTAATTTCCATGGCAGTGCTTTGTGACCTTTAAAACATGAGCACTGCTTGAATACTAATGCCAGAGACGTGATTTGTGAGGTCACACTTCACACAAGACAACACTGTTGCACATGGTGAGAATCATGCATGAGCCGCTGAGAACATGTTGGCTTACCTTGTCAAACATAGATTTCCATTGCTGAGACAAAAGAAAGAGGAAAACAGACAGAAAGATGTGATGGAGAGAGAGGAGGAACTGCCTCTGTGTATGCAGGGGGGGCTTTTCAGTAGAAAGTTGGCTTAGTGTGTTGCAATCAAGTTGTAATTAAATGATCATTATGGTAAATGAGGCATACCAAAAGACAATGTTTCACCAAAGTGAAAAATGTTATTGCTAAAAGTGTTTTTATTCCGACAGATCAGATGCTATAATATGTCTGTCAATATAGGCAAAAAAAATTTTTTTATCTAGTAAGGTCTAAACCGGGACTAAACAGGTCTAGACTAAACTAGATCAAACCATGACTAAGCTGAAATTTAATGGATCCTTACCTATTTAAACCAGATGTTAACCTCTGTTTTAACCAAACATTGACTAAAACCAGGTCTAAACTTTAACTTAAGTGATTTAAGTGATCTTTAACAACTTAAACCAGATCTTTGCCAAATTTTACCAAGCCTTGACTAAAACCAGGTCTAAACCAGGACTAAATCAATGAGTCTTAATTAGGTTGAGAATAAATCAGTTAGAAATAGTCAAAAAACATAAAAGAAAGAAGTCAATACCATCAATAAACATGGCTATATGGACCTGAGGTGAAATATTGTGAAACATCCATAGTCTGCCTAAAAAAAAAGTAAACCTTTGTACCAACAAGTAAACAGTTCAACTTCCATGTGTCATGCAAACTTACCTCTTCTGACGCTGGTTCCACCTCTGTGCTCTCCAAAACCTCGATCTCCTCTCCCTCCGCATTGGCAGCCACCGCCGGGGAGGAGTTCACAGTCGCCTCCCGGGTCCCACTTGTCATCTTCGGGCTACTCTCCTCCATTGAGCCGTGGAGCATCCAACCCTCAGGAACAACCACTCCACATGCCTCAAAATCCAGTTATGCTTCGAGTCACATTAGGTGCAAGCAGTGATGATAAGGTCCAGGCGGAGTGACAGTAGCGTGCGCGCATAGTCCACCGGTTTAAAGTTGATTTGGCAATAGTTTGCTCTCTACCATATCACATCCGCTGCATCCAGAGGGCTGCTTCTCCCCGGACACACGCCTCAAGAGCAAAAGAGAGACAGCGGTCCAAGTTTAGGAAAATCATGACATCACCAAAACGGCACACATCAGGATCGAGACGGCGTGTGACGTTACGTACGAGTCGCGTGTGGCAGCTCCATCAATCCAGCGCCGAGTTAAATAGTGCGCATTTGTGGCACATGCGGCAGCGAGAAGTCCACGGGGAAGAGGTGCTGGCGGTGCGTCATGGTACGTGGTAAAGACTAGTTAGCGGAGGGTGGTAAGGTTAAGCCACGGGGGACACGCTGGGAGTACGTAAGATCCAGGTACTCGGGGAGAATCCAGTGCTCGTACGAAGGAAAGAGAAAGGAGAGAGTGGGCGGAGACGTGTGGAGGAGGGGCTGGTCAGATCATTACTCTCCTGCCCAAGTGAACATAGGGCTTAATGACATGACACCTAAAGCTTACTCACTAGTAGGCTATTATATATTTTTACTGAACTCCAATCTGTCTTTTTAGCTCATGATTTGTGACATTTATTTAAAACATTGACTTTTGCACTTAAAGTCCTATATGCATTGTAACTTTTATATACTTTTTTATATGACAGGACTTTGCAATTTCACTCTAAGAAGAGAAAAAAGTTTATGTGGAAGCAAGTAGCACCAGATTGAATGGTGAACACAAATTAAAATAACATTGATAACATATGGCATCTTTTGACTAGAATATTTGGCCAAGCAAACAACATTATTTATAGCCTATAATTCAGGGTGCTGAACTGATGCATTGGGGTGGGGCAACCTTCACCTTATGTCCCATAGTTGAATTGATGTAAATAATGATAACTTGAAATGCCAAAACATAGGAAAATTCAACTTATACATACACTGAGTGGCTTCTTCATCAGGTAGCCTGGTTGGATTAGTCGTTGCCAATCACAAGCAGTATACTCGTACTTTTTCGGTTGGGATATCTTCAAATTTAAACCAAGCTTCAGAATAACATAAGAAAGGTGATGTAAGTGACTTGAACGTAACTTAATGATGCTATGAGCTGGTAATCTACTAAGTAACCAGCAACTGACAAGACGATTTTGTGAAAGTGAATGAATGTTTGACAAAAAAGACAAACTGAGTAAAGCTCAATAATGATGTCAGAAGCCAAATAATTTAAGATGTGGGACATTTTATGGGTCAGACTGCTGAAGTCAATAAATAACTTCCTCTTTTTTCAACGTGTGCATGATTTTCTAATTACGGATCAATATACAGCAACAGAGCGATACTAATGCCATTAACAGTGGCACCTAACATGCCATTTCGTGGCTGCAATATTCTTTGATAAATAAAATAATTATTGTTTGTTATAATGGGCACACCTTTAAATTACACGGTGCATCCTCATCCCTTTCAGGCTCATGACAGGGAGGGAGTGTCATCTATTGTAAATTCCAGGTTACATTAGATTAGGGGGGTATAATAGTCCCCTCCAGGACTAGAGGAACTGTCCCACAAATGACAGGATACTTGTTATGGGCAGACACCCAGCTATTACAATCTGAGACACCAATAAACCTAATAGTGCAGTGGAAGTCCAGTCAGACTGAAAATATATGATGTGTTACCACAGTGCAATCTAATTTACAGTGTAATTAATAAACAATAACCTGACAGTAAAATACAATGGATTCAATAGGCTACATTAAGTCAGTTTGCAATTTAATAATCTTTTTCAGGATTTATTTAAACTTTGGTTCTGTGAAAAGTGTTTCACAATAAAATGATCAAAGATAAAATGAGGTCTCACAATCAATTGTCAAGATTGTGAGGATATTATGAGATGTGAGAAGATAAAAATGAACAGCACAAGAAGTCAACTGTAAAGTCAATGACAAGTTTACACGACATTGTGAAATGAAAGCAATGCTGCCCCCTTGTGTTGGTTTAGTATTTTCAATCCATTGTTGATGCAAAAGGAACAATTTATGCAATAATGAACTGAGTTTGAAAAATTAAATCACTTTGAGCATTTGTCAAACAATGAGTTACATAATAGATATATATGTTTGCCTTTAGCATACATTCTTAAGTGGGAGACAAAGGTAAAGGACTTGTATAAGTTATTTTGTCAAGCCTATGCACCTCAAACTACTTCTTATGAATAAAAACTACTATTGTAATAGTTGACTTTCAGTGTGCATTTGTCTAAAAATACTTTTTTCTCTGAGATACAGTGATGTCGTACACCCATATCTTAGTTTATTTTTGTTTATTGTAAACATTTGATGTAAATACATACTATTGAACATTGGCGTCAAGCAGGTCCATGTAAGTTACATGGGGACACATTATTGCATCTTTTGAAAAGGATCAACAGGGATAGCAAAAAAAACCAGCCATGCCAGATTTACAACAAATCTAGGCATATTTGTGACAGTCATCCAGGTCCAAAACAAAGGTCTCCGCATAGTTATTTTTTATAACACCCTCAAAAACTAAAATGCATATAGATAATGTGAATACTGTAATGTCGACCATGCAAACACAATTTATCTGTAACAATAGTTTGTCACATCTTTGCATTGGCATAAACCATAGACTCATCCAAAATTATAAAGTGACTTAAGCATAGATAGAAGCCTGCAGAGATCCTCAGCAAACAACACTGTATAGATAAGAAAGTGAGTGTCCATGTGTTTAACTACGAAAGGTGTCAGTACACTTTATGTTACTACACAGTTTAGAGGTTTGTGCAATTACTGTAACATTAACATGTATATGTCATATATACAGTATTAACAAATTCAGCAGCGGATTGATTCCACCCAAAAAAGCTCCAATATTTGGGACATCCACGTTCTCATCTGCAACAGTTTATATTTAATATAAATATAGATATATTTATCTTACAAATACTTGCAGACATTGTAACCTACCCTAATACAAAATTAAAATATACTCAGTTTTATTTCCCACATAATAAATATAGATGGGGAAAAAAGTACAAATTAAATGGGTTATTATTCAAAAACGTCTGGAATGGGAAGAAATAATCTACTAGTTAATTTGATTTAGAATCACTGTTTTTATACCTTTTCTATACATGATTTATAGTAGTTTAGTTAGTACCAGGAGGGATAGCTGCAGATGATCACCGTGGTTTGAGGAGCACTCTGTACATGGCAAAGCCCAGGACGGCAAACACTGTGGCCCCAACACTCGCTCTGAGCCAGAAAGTGGAGCTCTTCAGGTCAGCTTGACTCACATGTCTAAAAAAACAAAACACAATTAATACAATTTTTAACTCAAATTGACCTAAATGAAAGCCAAACAGATCATGCACAAATGTTTAAGGCAAAAATATTTGTTATTGAGTAATGCGAGTCATAGTTAACCATCTTCTAAAGGAGATGTTTTGTTGGTACACCAGGTCATCCACTAACCACCATAGATTTTCATTTCAGTCCTACTCCCACCTGTGCATACTGCTGTTGTCTTAAAAGCACATTTCACTCAATTTGCATGTATATATGAATGTGTGATTGTGGCATTGCTGCAACATCTCTGGCAGTCTGCCCACAGCCAGATAGTTTATAACCACCAGTGTGTGTATGTGCAGTGAATGAATAATGCTCTCAATTGAAAGTGCCACATACAGTAAATCTATAATATGAAGGTTTAAGTAAAAAGAAGACCTTCTGAGCACGACCGCGTAGAGTTTGGCCCTGACCGTCTGCAGCAGCTCAGAGTTGAGAAAATTCTGACACAAGCAGAAGGTGCAGCGGTTACACGTGCACATGCAGCGCAGCCGGGCGTGGCTTAAGAGAGACCAGAGAGAAGATAGTACAGCACACAAGAGAAGAGGAATAGAGGTTAGAGGGACACCATCACCATTTTAGAAGTCCAAACAATGAGTCGTTACTTCAAAACCAAGATGTGTAAAAACAGACCAAGCATTTCAAGCTCAGACTATTAATAGCATAATTGTCATCATATAGTGTTATGTGTGAACACTTCAGGTTGCTTTCACTTTACATCTGACTGGTTTTCTAAATTTAAAATGTCAAATGTATACAAAGAACAGGAGCCAGAA
>JAVQKG010204809.1:0-14811 GCA_036025885.1 Hypseleotris bucephala
ATATCACAATAATTAAAAACAATGTGTACAAGTACTTGTAAATACAGTATCTGGTTCTCAATTGACTTACCTGGTTAAAGAAATGATTTTATAAATATTTGACAAAAACATGCTTATGAATTTTAGTTAGCTGGTTTGCTGATTGAAGATTGTGCATGGCTTTGTGTGAATTGATATTTTTCTAGACATATTTTTACCATTGATCATTTTGTGAAAACACAGAATGTAAATAGACAAACTCCAATTTTCAGGATAAGGAAAAAAAGTCTCACCAGAACTGGGATGATGTCTGAGGGATGTTCTTTACAGTAAACAAGTGCTCAGCGGAGCTCCCCTATCTATCTAATCCTCTCCGCTCCTGTCAAACAAACAGAGAAGAAAAGAGATTTAGATAAAGATAAAAAAGATGAAAAAAGAATAAACAAAGGCGAAAAACAGAGAAAGTCCTCAAAGATTCAGAAGTGATGATTTGTGTTTGGGCAGTGTTAGAGGATTGGGGATAAAGCGCCACTACAGCAGAGTCAGTGATACACTACTGAAGGATTTGTGGGACATGTGTTTTGGTTTTCCCAGTGTACTAAACCTCTAAAAGCTCTTTGTTTAGTAAGTGACTCCACATTGTTAGCCCGAGATAATCCCAGGTACAGTAGCTGACCAAGATCTGTTTTCTGATTTGTAAAGAATGTTGCTCTTTTGGCCTTTCTGCATGAAAACAAAACAGAAGTGAATTTCCCAGTATGGAGAATTTGTACTGCTCCCTTTCCTTCAGATCCCTTCCTGACCAATTTTCCCATCAATTTTTGAGTATTGCAGCTGGAGTTTTTGGCCCTTTGTAAAGAATCAAACCTACATTAAAAGTTTCCTGGTTCAAGCCTAGGTCCATATCATTACTATTGCAAGATATGGGCAACAGTGAGCCATTACATTGTAAGAATGACAACGTTGCTTATATCCTCCACCTTATCACAGCTGGTAAAGATAAAAATAGGACTATGGTCAAATGTTTAAATCTGGTCACCAACCAAACAGTATCAGAAGATTTTTTTACATAATGCCAGTGCCAAAAAAACAAAACATTCAACATACTATAGGTAGGCGATGTAACACAAATTTAACTGTCATATGAAGTTATGACAATCGGCTAACCTGGGAAGATTGGTGAAATGTGATATGATGCATTTCAATGGCATTTTTACTAACATTGCCAGTGTTCATTTTATCAAAAAAGTACAAATTATGATTTACACTGGATTTGATGTAAGTTGAGTTTGTAGTTGAAAAGGGTTTATATAGCGTAGTCTTCTATGCAACACAAAAAATACAACATTAAGTTACATTGAAATTGTGATCTTGATCTCAATAGAATTGAGAGATTATATTTTTACTGTATCGCCCACCCAAACAACATTCCACAGCATATGATTTGGCATGTACCCTCGTGGTCTTGGCAACCAAAGCACACTCATATATTTTAGTCTGACACATACAGTAATATTGAGATAACTTATTTCCTTTATAGGGGCAGGGATAAGGTTCCTTCTTGGTTCATGTGCCACTTATCTGTCCAGAATAAAGGCAGATATTTTGTGCTGAAATGTAAAAGTAAACAGTGCTGTGGAAGTCCCTCCATTTCCTGCTGACTTCCTGTCACAGGGATTTATGCCCAAAAAACACACACAGAAGGCACTGGGAGGGGGATGCTCTTTCTCGATTTCCCAGCAAAGCTCTGCCTGTCAGCACTAGTTTTTCTGCACTGACCTGTCATAACCACTACACAAACAGGTGGATCTGGGGTGAAGTGGGAGTCAAAAGACACAAGAAGAATGGTTTCAGCATTCAGCAACATTTCCTTCTGATTCACATTTCTTACTAGAATTTCAAGCCAAATCTTAACTATTTGCACATTTTAGTCATTAAAAAACCTCTTAAGTGACATCAAAACGGTTGTGTTTTTGCTGACAGTTGATTGTTTGCTACATAATTCAAAAGGTTAAGGTCAGATTTTAATTACATTTTTAGAAAAAGATGCACCCTGGTATAAATTATTTTGTGGTGAGACTAAAATAAAAGGATCCAGCAACAGCCAAGTATGTTAAAGATCATTAATGAAAACTATTCTATTTCTTCAAACGTTTCATTTTTTATTTACATTTAACAAACAAAGAATTTCTAAGGAGCTTCTATGCTTCAAATTATGAGTAGGTCACAGTGGATATGAAATATTCATCTGTGGTCTCCTGCAGGGAAGACATGCCGTTAAAAAGCCATTGATTTGACAAGCCAAACAAACGCTGATGAGGCCTGATAATCAATAGAGGCATTGATGACAGTGTGTGGTGGCCCTGGGCTCACAGTGAATAATGAATGAGGCGATTCCTGATTGATCAGTGAGCTTGTCTCGCGTACAGACACACAACTGGCATCTCAATAGAGCCCCTATCACCGGAGACAAGACAACAGTACCTTGATATAGATATTCACAAAGGGCTGGAAAAATGTTGATACACTTAGCAAATACTGTATATGTCAAGAAAGCTTTTAATTCAAGGAAAAAATGTTAGAACTGTACTGTAAGTGGTATGAAAGGCTAAGTGTGAAAAGATTTTGTTGTTAAAATTGATGTGTGAGAGACAGAAGAAATAGGTAATCTCAAGAGACGAATTGTGATGGTTAGTCAACTGGCTCAGAACATCAACAAAGGTAGAGCTCTAGTGGGGTGGCCCTGGCCTGTAGAGGTCAGTATCAAATGTGGTCCAAGGAAGAAACAGGTGATGCAAGTAGGGGACAATGTAGGCAAAGCATGGACCATCATTTTTTCATACACAGGGCATATAAAATAAGATTAAGAAACAGATTAAATAAAAAAGTAAACAGTACATATAAAAACACATTCAGTGATCATATGGACAGCTAAAAAAAAGTTTTTCAACCTGGACATTCTGACAGGATAAGTCAGTATAACATCTTCCAGGAGACTATTCCACATTTAAACTGAAACTCACCGCGTTTGTCCTGACTTTGGGCTGAGATAAGGGGGGCTTTTGTCTGAGATAAAGGACCAAGTTCATGAAGGACCAACATGTCAGAGAGGTACTTATACACAAGCTCATTAAAAGATTTGACTTTTGGGTGAAATTTGTGAAACATGGAAAACATTGGGGCTTGACATAGATGTTTCTCCCTAATGGCCACCCAGGCTAGTGTCATTAAAAAGTTACAAGCCAATAGAGTTTTGTGAGTCACAATTTAAATGCGGAAATGTTGTTTCATATGTAACGCATGATAAGACAAACTCAAGCTGACCAGGACAAGACAGAACCTTTGTCCTTGTTTAAGCGTTGTCCGGACTGTTTGTGAACCCAAGGGTGCACCTGTACGCAAACACACCAGTGACAGCATTGTATCCTGTCACTTCTCTGGCTCCTCCAGTGCTGCTGAATGTCAACGCGCTTATTCTTTTGTACTTTTAGGAGGTATGGAGGAAGGGGGGGTGAGAAAATGACGAGAACAAAAACACCAAACAACAAAAAGGTCCCAACAATGGCACTATCTTCACTTGCATCTGCCCCAGTGCCTGTCGCCTGTGTGCTCTTCACCCTCCTCTTCCTCGCTCTTTGTGCCGTGCCGCTCCACATTCATAGCGCTCATAGAATATCACTTAGCTCTGCCCTTGAATCCTCCTCTGTATGTGTGCGCCGCCGTTGTGCACTCCAGTAACGACTTGGAGAAAGTGGGCGGGATGTCACTGCGGGAATGACGTCGACATAACTGCACTTCATTGTTCAGCTCAAGGTAAATGTTGTCAAGAAGTTGTGGGTTACAGTGGCGACAGTCAGTGTCAGCCATGTGACTAAAAGGATTAAAAGATTATGAATTACAAGTCAATTTTAACTTGTCTTTTAGAGGTACAACTCAAAAATGGCAATGGCACAACAAAAGATAATTAGTTTTAGGTGTAAATGGGGGAAAAGAGGAGCCATAATTTTAACAGATTATTTAACTTTGTAAGCTTTTGTCTGAAATTTTTAAATATAACAGGATTGCAAATTTTACATGGATTATCAATTGGTGCAGTTCCAATTCATCATTTGCCTTTTTTACATTTTACAAAAAATAAATTATGTCCGGAGTATATGGTATATCAATTTGCTATATGGAGGTAAATGTTGTCCAACAGTTTAGTGATACTGGTGGGTGGCAATAAAGACCCATACACAGCTGATATACGAATATAGGAGTGTGCGCTGAACTCTACGTTTGCCTCCCAGAGTGAGTATTTGTTTCAATGATGAGGATGATTATGCAAATCAGAGAAAAGTGCATCAATCTGTCGAGCCAATAAGAAGCCCCTTCATGATTTGCTTCCAGCTAATTAGCTAATTCATCTGACCTTTTACTTTGACTTAACAGCGCAGATCTTTTTCCTCGTTTGTTTTCTCGATCTATTACATTTGTTACCATCAGCTCTGCTCACTAATGTGGAATTGCTTGGTCTTTATTTATATTTCCCTTCAAGAACTTGTCACATGAAAGTCAGTGGTTGATCTGCAGTGAGGCCCCACTTAAACAACTGTATTGTAATTCTGTATTTCTTCTGACCTCATTGTAAAAGGAGCAGTACCAGTCTGATTGAGATGATTTGAACTTAATGTAAACGGGCAAATATATGGTGAAATTGAGACATTTAGGCTATGTATAGATTAGAAGCAGAATATCTACAAATTTGGATTTAATTTCCAAAACTTACCTGTTGGTTTTAAATGTCAGCTTTACAAAGAATGTATTTTTCTTTCTTCCTACCTAATCATTACAGCATACTAAAAGCCAGTTGCTAATAACCATGGCACACCAACAAGAAACAAGTAATAGCACTTTGCCATGTTCAATTTTGCAAAGACATTGTAACACGATTTTGAGCTAGTCTAAACACTGAACATGTTACTTCTATCTTCCTGCTTAATGTCTCGTAAACACGCCTGGTTGGACTTGCCTCTCCTCCCAGTTTGTCTGGACTCAAAAGGTCAACATGCTCCTCTGCATCTCAAAAAGTTACATTACTTTAGACTCTGGCCAAACTCCAACAGGCCACATGGGCACAAAGTCAAACTCACAGCTATTGTATACACGTCGCCCTCACCATCACTGTGTCACTCATGAGACAATGTGGGACAGTATGTTGATTCGAACCATCATACAACCAACAGCCTTTGGCAAGAGCCCAGTTTCCCTCGTGTTCGCTCCCAGGAACCAGGCACTCATCACTGGACAGAAGCCAGCCCAAGTCTCCTTCGGTGAACTCCTGAAAAACTAGGCAGTCTATGCTGTAAGAAAAGAGAACAAGAGAGCCGCGGAGAGTGAGAATAGCTAATACCAATGTTTGTTCCTCTCAATTACAGTTTTAAATGGAAATCAATGTGAGCCGAGCCCTTAACGTTGGAGTGATAATCACATTAAGACAGGGCTTAAATCAACAGCAGACCTTGGCCTCTGGAGGGAGAGTGTAGCACAGACAGAACCAATGCTATTCAATTCTCCCTCTCTCTGTAATCTATCTATCACTCACTGAAGCTACAGTCGTCTCCAGCCCCAAACGACTGTCTGCTAGCCGGGATACCACCCCCAAGTTTCACCATAGTAACATCTGGAATAAAGGTGGGTGGGCAAAGTGCCAAGGAAGGCCTGGAGTTTCACTGTGGCTATAAAACTAACAAAAATAAATCTTTTTTTCCAACTGCTCTTCCCAGCACGACACAATAGTACACACAAAGTAATACACATCTCTGCAGTTTAATCTAAGTTAACTGTTTCCCTGCTACCGAGAGGCTTACAATGCAGACCAAGAAATGGTGAAACTGGATATTTTGTGGAGGTTATTTGGGTTGTAAATTCTGCCTGACAGCAAATTCTGCCTGACAGCAGGTTTAAAAGAGCTACTATATATCTGGTGTGCGCATAGGCAAAGTAGCATTTTATTTTCTTTAGTTTGTGGCAATACAATAAAGATACAGTGCCAGAGAGAGACTTTCTGACATTCTGGGAAAGGACTGCAAAAAAAGCAGGTCAAAAGTGCTCTGTTATCTGCAGTTTGACATGTCACAGAAGGGAAAGCACAGCTGTAAATACTTGCAGTTACTGTGATGGCTCTTGTACTATGGTTGGCTGTCAAACTGTCATAGATAATAGGACAAAATGAGAAATATTATAAACATTTAAATAGACCCAAACATTGTTATGAATAACACTGGTGCATTTGAGGACAAGTCACAATGCCTGCTGGGAGGAGGATATTTATTTCAGTAGACATTTTAATATCAAAAAAAGTTTTATGTAATGAAACATGTGAAAGAAGTTATCGCTGATTCGATTTAATGTTCAATTTCAATATATTTTCATTTTGCCTGCCAGTAGATTTCAAAATAAAAGAGACGGTAAATACACATTGCTAGACTTTTTAAGAGTTTAAGCTGTTTCATGATAGAAACTAGAAAGTGGCGAGACATTTTTTTTCTGTGGCATATCACAATAAAGCAGAAAGCACCTTCACAGTCCTTTTTTTAAAATTATAATTATTGTTATTCTACAGTATATTTTTACCTTTAAAAGGACCAGGAATCCATTTTAATCATCGCTGTGACCATTAATACAAAAGGATACAATGTCCTGTTGCTGGGAGGTAAAACACACACTGGATCTTCTCCTGAGCACATGCTAAATGCTCGGAGCATGAAGATATGCAAAGTGTTACTATCATCAAAACAAAAATGCAGGGGAATATAGGGCAATTGCATGAATTAAAATTCACCCTCTGAGACATGCTGATCTTACTTTCATTGTTGCCCTTTCTCTTCTCTTTCCTATCATTATATTATTTGTAATATTCAGTTTTTCTTTAATGAAGTTCAATGGACACTTCTGGTGGGCCTGTTTTTAAAGCATCACTGTCTGATTTTATTCTCTCTGTCAGGCCCTCAGTTTAGCATTTTACGGATGCAAAGTTGCAATTTTGTCTATCTGCAGTTAATCTTTATATATAGTGTATACACTCAGAGCATATTAAACATTCTGTAACATATTTGATAAAAATGTGTGTCCTACCATAGTTTCCAAAGTAATGTTAATTATTCCTTGCATATCAGCCACTAAAAAATATTCCCATGACTTTCTGTGCACACATGCAAAGTATGTAGAAGATATTAAAGACCTAAATGTTGCCTTTCCTCTTTTTTGCCACAAAACGAGTGGGAGTGGTGTACATGGAATAGCCTAATATACAGCATGTCATAGCTGGACATGTCTCTGTTAGTTGCAAAATGGTATAAGCGAACTAAAAACTGACAGTAAATAAACAAGTGGTAATGTGTTAAAAGAAACCACTACAAAAAAACAGGATTAGGCGCAGAAATGATGAAGAATAGCGTATTGGAAACCACAGAGCTGGGATACTTTGCTGTGTGTCTGAGGCCAATGTCCAGACAAATGCTGGTCAATAAATCAATGCAGAGGTCACACGAGCAGGTGGTTAGAAAGTGGCTATTGAAAAGTGCTCTTCATTTGATGGGTTAGATTAGCAGCAGAATGAAAGAGCTCTACACTTTGACTGTCACTATCCCTTTTGCTGAACAACACAATCTTTAGCAAAGCCTGGAAAAACTAATACTGGTTCAACTGTAAAATATTCTTGAGAGGTTTTGGTGGGAATAAAGATAGGATTCCCCAAGACACTCCAGTTGTTTTGAAATAAATCACTACTGTAAATTTTTTTGTTTGAGACATAATAGCGTCTTGATTCGTCTTCACTGGGGAGAACACGCAGCCAACCACCCGCATGTTGGTGCTTTAATCCATACTGCTTAATCTTTGTGGAAAAGACTGCGCTTATCGTGTCTCCCGCATGTAAGTCTGTTTTTATCTCCTATACCCCCTTTGCAGACGCACACATTACAACAATACTCGCACAAAAACACACACATTGTACATACAGCGAGTGCATGTAATTATCCCGAGTGCAGCGGCGCTACAAAACGCCAGAGCGTGTTTGCATCAGAGGGTATGTGTTTAGAGTTTTGTAATTAGCGGAATATATTTAAATACATTTGGATGAAAGAGTCCTGGGAGACTTCCTGTTTGCTGTGTCTGCCTCAATCTCAGACTCCCTTTATTCTCTGCACTGCCAGAGGTACAGTTACCTTTTGTTTTGAATAATACTGCAAACAAAGCTTTGGGTCCATCAGAAATATGTTTTATTGATTGGGATAATCAGTGAACCCTTGTCTATGCTGTGTGCTGTGTTACATAACAGCATACATCTTAAAGGCCATCATGTCTGGACTTGTTTGCAAACACTCACTGGTCACTTAGCCATGTAGACTAAATTACCTGGTTATGAACCCAAACAACTAATACACCTACCATAACACATCAAGCCAATGTCATGCACAAATGTTCAAGACAAACCAACTGCAGAGTAAACCAAGCACAAACAAGTGGCTAAGGTTTATTTCAATGTGATGTGATTGTTGGTGCAAGGTAGACCTTAATTCAGAAATTGACGGTCTACTGGGATAACATACAACCATTTGCATCCACAGAGAATGCTTTCAATATGAACCTAGAAAACGCAGAGAGCACACTCTTAAAACAGTCCTATAAACAGAACCTTCTATGGGACTAGACACCACTCCAGAGAAAAATGACTAAACAGTGACTTCTCTTTCTTTGTTTTAAATAATGACATTAATTCAAAACCATTGAAATCATCTTAACTGAGTGAGAGGATATAAAATCACTCCCAAATTTGAATCAGTTGCTCCTTGTGTCATGTCTGACCTTCCCTGAATTTCATCCAAATCTGTTAATACATTTTTTCATAAACTTACTCACAGACAAACAGATGGACAAATAGACAAATGCTACTGAAAACATTACCTCCTTGGCAGAGGCAAACACATCCAGTGAGGATCTCTAATCAAAACAGGATTCTAGTTGTCAAGTTGACACTCAAAATGCAAAACATATAACAGGTGGGCAAAAGCAGCAGAATATCACACCATTTGACACTTTATTAGGTACAAAGTCTACCTATTAATGGAAAGTGAGGGTACAACAGACCAACCTTACAGAAATTTGAACCACCATTGTTCCGTAAGCAGTAGGTGAAGTTCAATTCTTCATACATGATGTTAGTGGACATGTTTGTGTAAGGAGCAAACCTACACCTAGCCCCTCCCCACTCATCACACCACTCTTAATTATTCAGCAGACAGCGTGTTGTCTTTCATCTCTGTTAATTGCTGCGGTCGACTCCTCACTGGGACCACTGTTCCCAATGAAAGCCCAGGCTCTCACTGCGTTGTACCACCAGAGGATGAGGAGTGAGGGTACAGGAGTGGTGTCTGTGGATGTAATTAAAACAGGGATACTCCAAATGAGTAAACTGCTTCCTGGTAAGAGGGTAATCAATGATACTAACCAGTGAAATGTGGTCAGAAGAAGATAGAAAGCATATTGTATAACTTCTCAAGGAGGGAGAGATTTGCCAGTATTGTCTTGGTGATTGTTTTGCTGGTTAGATGATTTGTTAGTTTGAGATCTAACTCAAATTGTCTTGGTATTTTTCTTCTCTCATGAGATTTTCGAAAAGGTCAGTAGTTGGCTCAGTTATTTAAATACCTAATCCAATCCAATCGTTCCAACATTATCAATCATTAATTGATTGATAATGTTGATAAGGAAAAGTGTGTATATATGAGACCTTTTACCAAATATGAACCTATGTCAGCAAAGAACTTCTGAACAGAGCACATTTATAGACAAAGAAAGTTAAAACACAATCTTTTTAAAGATTTGTATGACTTGATGTCTTGATAGAGATTATGCACTTTAAATCTGTGGACAATAAAGTAGCAGCAAGGATCTTTAGACCCTATATGCTTGATAGTTCAAGTCCCTGGTTGTTTTCTAAACTTACATAGGTTCTAGAAAAAAGCATCTGTAATTGAATACATTCAAAATAGTCTGTTTTAGTTGGATTTTAAGGAGTTTCTGCGCTGTAAAAATGGTAGGGGGGAATATTTTTGGCAAAGAGCTTGATGAATAGACCTTACAACTCTTGAAAAAAATTATGAGTGTTTGCCCCAGAGAGTAAAGCCTCTAAATGTGTATTTTGATAAGCCTTGTAGATCAACCTCATCTGCAGCCTGAAAATACAGACTTATTTTGGGACAACAGCCTAGAATAAGCTAAAGGAGGGTGAGAGAAGAGTTACATGGGGAAAAACATAGCTTGTTATATATTTAGCAGATAAATTGCAGTTTGCCAGACTCTGAGCTCCATAATCAGCAGACAGACATAGTGGCGCGTGAGCACACAGAGCAGCAGTGGGAGTGATGGGGTGAAAAGTGATGGATACAGATAGAGAAATGGTGGGGAGCTTTGGCCAAAAAGCAGGAATGAAATGCTTTATACCTTTGGTCTAAGATGTACTACAGTGAAGGAAGACAGGTATATTAAAGTACAGATGATGGAGCAGATTAAAGGCATGCATAAAAAGAAAAGCTGTGTTTGGTGTTGTATAAAACAAGTCTGACACTTGCCAATGCTGCCTGTTGATAGCAACACACAAGTATGTAGTTTAAAAAATATATAGTTGATTTTGCTACACTTTTGCTTGTCATTACTAGTATGTAATGGGGTATGTGTAGGTTTTCTTAATGGATCAAGAAAGATTTTTTTAGATATGGAACTCAGATATCATGCAATTTTGAAAGACTGTTTACCATTGTGAGAAAGTTACCTTACTCTGGGCACAATGGGCAGTCAAGAACAAATGATTAAGCTCAATGCAATACAAGATTCATAGGTCAAAATAGATTAAGGAGACAAGTTGGTGGAGATCTATTGTTTAGATTTTTTTTCTTTTCTTGTACATCTTCGAAAAGAAAACCGGCTTGCCTAGTTGCCTAGCTGTAAGGAAAACAAAAACATGCTAATACTCAAAACACTCAAACTATATCAATTTAGGAAAGCTCAAACAGGCAGCAGGAAAAGCAATATCAAGTGAAAAAAAGACTACAACAAGAATCCATCATGTATCACAGACAGCTATAGCCCTGAGACAGCCCCCTCTAACTAGACCTCCGTAGCATCACATACTTGCACTTGCCCCCGCAAAAACACAAAGGCTCCAACAATACATCAGTGGGAAGGAAACAGCACATGATAAATTCTCAACGCAATACATTTTGTCCAAAAGATTTAACATCTAATTCAGTTTTGACAGCTCGCTCCATCTCAAAGCCAGACCGCAAACATTGATCTCCACAACACGCACGCAGACGGCCTTGGACATCTCAGGCTATAGTCACACACAAACAAAGAACACTGAGACAAGACAGCACCAAAGAAAAGAAGAAACAGTAGCTAATACCTCATATGTAGAAAATTAGCATTCATATTTTTTCTATATTCTCTTTAAAGTACTTCAGTCACTGCTTGGAGTCCCCTGGAGAGTCTTCTGGCCTCCTCGGCTGGTGGACCCTTTGGACAGATGTTACAAGAAATCAATAAATGTGAGTGTGCTTATGTATCGACACTTGCGCTTAAAAGTGTCTTCAAAGTTGAAAAGTCAATAAAAGCATGCAAAGGAAATAACTGACATAAGTAAAAACATAAAATGGAAATGTGCGCATCATAGAGGTAGATGGGTGACACCAGAGTTCTTACATTGAGAAGTGAATTTGTAAATAAACACTGTGGTGGCAATCTGACTTTTTTTCAATGACTTACAAAAAAAGTACGAAAAAATTGATATCGCCTCAACTCTAAATAAACGGCACAGTTGGATAATATGGCTTTAATTCTATTCAATATCAAAGCTAATGATATTTCTTAACTTTTACTGATTATTTATCATAATTCTACCAAGTGCCACGGTCACGTCAGACATAGGCGACATCCCAATTACTCAAAAGCAAACGCAGAAAATGCTGCACACAGTGAGGCAAAAAGAGTGTTGACGTGGTGTCACATTTTAAAAAGTATCTGGTTCTAGGAACGGTTGCCTGATGAAAAAGCTCAAAAAGCTAGTAGAACCTAGTCCAGTGAAGCCAGTGGAGAAGCGCCATATGTGCATATTTCTTTTGTTGAGTGGAGAGCCGCGTTGTCCTCTAGCATACCACCAAAAAGTTCCAATGTAAATCCATGAACATTCTCTGCTACATGCATGAAGACACACAAACACACACACCAGGTACCTACCACAGGTCTTGGGGGACCATGTCAGAACATATTAGTGACAGCACCCCACACTCTGCTGCGGCAATGTAATACCAGCCAAATTTATTTGCCTAATAGTCTGAGTATTATTCACTCAGTCACTTATTCACCCAGCCACCGTCGTACACATCCACACAACACATGCTTTATATCATTATACAGCTGTACCCTTGAGCGCGCCTCAAGTTCATGCGCTGGGGGGTGCATAGAAAGAGCCAGGCTGATATTAGGAAGAGAGGTCACATTGCACTGTAAACACGCTTTGTCTGCTTATTCATTTATTTACTACGCTCTGCCATCCACACACCTAGCCTGTCAGCAGTACGGGGCAAGAGGCATGGTGGGGCAAGGTAAAGTGGGGCCAGTTTGGAATCACACTTTAGTTGATGCGATAACTTAATTTGTTGACTTTTTTGTTTCAAGAATCAATTGCATTTATTCAAATTGTTACGTTGAAATATGTGGTTAAAAAAATACTTGTATCGCCACATTTGCAAAGGGTCTTTTGTGTCCCCGTGTTGACTACAGCAGCCTTGTCCCGATATCGACCCCGCTCTCTTTAATATTCATAAAGTCTATTTCAGCAGCTTCGGTCTCTATAGCTCCGAGATGCTCCCGCCCTGTTGCTAAATCCATTCTCATTGATCACCATTGGCTTTCCCAAATGCACATCGATCCAGTTCAAACTCAAGGTCCTCTCAAAACATACTCCCTTTTCACAATTCACTTTCAAATGAAGTCCACCCACCCCCTATACACAGGCATTTTATAAGAGAGATTATTTTTTATTTTTTTTACTA
Source organism: Hypseleotris bucephala (assembly GCA_036025885.1). Classification (NCBI taxonomy): domain Eukaryota; kingdom Metazoa; phylum Chordata; class Actinopteri; order Gobiiformes; family Eleotridae; genus Hypseleotris; species Hypseleotris bucephala. The sequence goes on from JAVQKG010204809.1 coordinate 13,074, forward strand.
TTGTGCAATTACTGTTCTGCCTGAAACCAATAAAAGCTGATGTCTATACGATCGAGCCTGGACGTTTTATGAAATGTGTCACTTTTTGATATTAGTTTCAGCATCAGAAGTCAGGGATGAAGTTGTTATGGACAGCCAGATGGAAAAATCTTTTCTTAGTGTTGTTTATTCTGTGGTTGCATGTGATATAAAGCTACATTTAGTGAAGAGTTAACAGAATATGTTACACTGTGTTCAAGGATAAAATGTACAATATAATGCAAAATGTACAGTTTTACTTTTAACTGGCATTTAGACAATAAAATGTGTACGACCAAATATAGTAGAAATATAAAATGCACTTAATTCAATTCTCAGTTTAGTCTTGGGATAGTCCTGGTTAGGCAATTGAGTAATCCTTGACAAATTTTGAATTTCACCCGATTTTAATCTAAGGACTTCTGTCTAAATTTAATTGGACTCACAATGTAAAAATCACAGTACTCATCATAGTTATTGCATATCATATGCTATTTCTAATTTTAGGCAGAAGTTAAGGCGTATCTCCAGTCGGGACAAACAGATTTAAAGGAGAGATTTAAAAGAGACCTAACATTATCAGGCAGACAGACAAAACAGTAAACAGCAATACTTCTCCATTCATTTGGGGGCATGTTTGTATTTGTGTCTGTATTTAAAGCCTATGGCCAAATCTACTCATCCCAGTGTGTTAATTACTATTTCACTTCTGGCCCCAAGCCTACACAGCATGTAACTAGTCTTCTAATACAATGTTAAATTTTATGGATAAAATCGTACAAGTCGATGGCTCTTGCTCTCCATAACAATCCACTGTTCTAGTCTGAGACTACTATCAATAATTCTATTAACTGCATACAGTAACATTATATGCTAAAATGTTTATTTTAAAGTTAACTCAATTATGTCCTTGATAACAGTCAGATAGTCCTGAATCCAGCTTTATGACACACACAAACACACTGTACACACTACACACTGTCTGCATTATTCATTCCCTTAAATTGGGAACAGCAGCTATGTGCTCACACACAATAAACACAGATTAATTCATCAGAAATCCCCCAAATGTGGAAAATATGAAAAATTTAATAATTCCACAGAATATAAAATCATAAGGAAATGTACAAAATCAATATTTCATGCTACTTACTGTACCTTTTCTTTATTACAAACCTATTCAGGAACAAGCATTAAAAATTAAAGATGGCAGAACAGAGAGGAGGGAGGGGAGAGGAAGGAGGGGACTGAGGGGGACCTTAAAGTTCAAAAGCAATACCATTTCATTCATGTTTAAAGGCACTTTTTGTTTCTCTAAGCACCTCTGAGGCAGTTTGGAGACCGGCACAAATGCTTTGATAGATTGTGCGTTCTGAGCAGCCAAGGTGCTGTCAACATAAATAGCGATAAAGGAGAGAGCGAAATGTTTTCATGTGGAGTTTTCAAGGGTATGGCCTGAGCCACTGAAGTGACAGCTACACTTGCTCTGGTTATGCATGGACAGTTGCGTGTCCACCACACATTAAAACATTACATATGTGTGTTCATTCAATAGCTTTGTGCTGAAAGCTTTTCAGTTATTAGCACTTAGAGTTAAAGGTGAAGTCACGCAGTATAGTACAGATGTGTGTTTATTACCAGCTAGTCTACTCAGAAGTTTTATGCTTCATATCATTTATAGTTACCACTACTAATGGCACTTTCATTAAGACAATGATCA
>JAVQKG010204858.1:0-16934 GCA_036025885.1 Hypseleotris bucephala
TTCAGCCAGTGTTTAATAGCCTACAGTTTCAAATAGCCTAAACAATGAAAAGAAAATGTAATAATAAAATGCTGTTTCGGTCAAAATACATAAAAACTCAGTAGGCGTAGGTTGTAACAAGTGGCTAAAAGTTGATCCTGTAGGCTTAAGCAGGAGTAACACTGCCCTCTGCTGAGAGCTCTGACACCGGCCAAAACTGTCAGGTCACTCCAATAAGAATGTCCAACACGCATGACTTCAGCTGCTGGGGTGACAGCCTGGACAGCCCATTATAAACATGTTGTTTGTTCATGTTTACTATAGCTTTAGGTCTTCGTGATGGTCTGAAATAGTAATTCAAAATGTATAAGCCTAAGAGTAAAATATTTAGTAATCTGACAAATTTATGTTGTGGCAAACTTTTTCCAAAACAATGAAAGGAATCACCAAGATGTTAATAAATCCCTTTGGCCTTGCCATAACTTACCTTTTACTTTCTAAATAATAAAAAAGAAGCATTTTCACATTATTTGGGCCAACTCTGAAATATGTCCAGAATGAAGAATGTATTTTTCTGTGTTTCATCTGAAGATTTTTATTTAACACTTTAACCAATTTAAATTTTCAACCATTGTGAAATACTCTAGCTTCCAAATAGTGTGCCATATCTTTCCTGTTGAAAAATAGGGCTGGGTGGAAGCCTTCACATTCCAAGTGCTCCAACCTTCTACATTACCAATTATATTCTGCAGTAATTGTTCAAGATTTCTTGCTCAATCCTTCAAAATCAATTTCAAAATGTTTTTGACCATCAGTAAAGTGAACCAACACCTCTGTGGTGACAGGCTTTTTGTCAGGTGTCATAAAGCACATTTATTTCAGTGGCCTGGAATAAGCTGGGAATGACAGAACCAGGCCTATTAGACTGTATAAATCTTAATAGGTTTTCATGATATACAGCAACAGCAACTGCAGTGTCTGGCCTCCCAACCATAAAATGAAATGTCACTGTTACTTCAGTCGGCCCCATTATCATACTAGGGGCTCAATATTGACGTCACCCTTCTAATAAATATACAAATAGCATAGTCAGAACTGGTTAGCTGTAGCCACCTTTATAAGTGCTCAACCTCATAAAGTGCTGTTTATTGGATATGAGGACACCACTGTGACTTCTCACTCGGGCAATGTAATGAATAAATCAACTGACAATTTTTTCCTGACCTAAATTAATTAAAAACTGGTGTCAGACTGCAATGCTTTGACACCCTTAACATTTCTCCTGGACAAATATACAAGCAGTTTTATCAGGCCTGGTATTATGCATGCGTATATGTCAAGAGGATTTAAATGAGCTAAATAAACGGCTGGTATAAAAATATAATTTGACTGGGCTGGTCTGTCCACCTGCTCCCCATAGGGATGATGCTGAAACACCTGCTTCAATTTCAATTTACTAACTCTATGAAAACCGTCAATCAAAGCGAGAGGGCGGTAAAACGGGACCCTGCCCTTGAAGCATGGGCTGCAACGCTTTTTTATTGGCGGCCATAATTCACCTGTGACTGCATGTAGATTTATCGCATCAACAGAAAGTGATGGGACACTGCGCAAACTGCTGGAGATGTCGTGGTCGTGTATGAATGTGGGAGGGGGCAAAAGGTTACAAGTATATCTATAGCACAGTTGGGATGGTCAGAGAAGGGACAAGCTCTAGTGACTCCAGCGGAAAGTGGTCAAGTATCGTCTTCAAAGTATGAACCATCTTATGTCTTTGGCCTTCATTCTTGTGGCGCCTCTGTTGGCCCATCCCATCACAGACTCAGCTGAAATGCCTTATCCAGGACCAGGTAAGAGCTACTTTTGAAGGCATATAGATTCTGGATAGTCTTTGATAATAGTGTCTTTAATACCTGCAGAGGAGCATGGCCTGGGACCTCTGGAGGACCTGTCTCTGTCTGAACAAAGCTTCTCACCTCAGGACGCTCTTAGACTCTCCACACTTATACCTGGGGATGGTAAGAGACAAGCATTTTAAAATACTTGATGGCAAGAAACAATATATTTCTACACACATGTTAAGAGGGCTTGACATTAATAGCCTACTAGCCAAACGCTGGTAGATTTTCATTTTGTCTAGTTACAATTGCACTTTGCCTAGCCCCTTTGGCCACTTTGATTTTTTATAGGCTATGCATTGCCATGTGTAAACCATCTTAGAATAGTGTTTTTGTAGTCAGAAAGGTAGAATGCAAAGAAAGAAAATATGTAAAATGTGCATGCAACAGATACAAAGAGTTACAATTAAATTCTGGCTAGTAAAACCATTAATTGACTAGCAATGTTTGGGAAAAAATGACGAGATACATAGGCGGATGAGCAAAAAAAACCCCGTTAACATCAAGCCCTGAGAGTGACCATGTTCTGGAGACTCTTGGTTGGTTGGAGGACAACCATCACAGACAACTGTCAGAAAAACAAAGAATATCCATTGAGTAGTTGTGGTTGTGTGAACAAAAAGGACTTGTTAGCAGAGAACTGACTACTCGTTACAACCAGGCTCTGCAAGAGATTGCATGTGAACCATCTTAGCAGTGGGGTCTTGCAAAAGGATATCAGTCCATGAACCTAATAAACTGGCCAGAAAATGTATTGTGGATACATTACCATGGTTAGGGGCTTTGTAGCTCTATAAACAGGGTCTTTACTCTCAAAACCTTCGATCTATATCATTGCTACATACAGTAGAGCTAATGCCCTGGCAGAGCTCTCAAATAACAACACCAACTAAAAAGCACTCGGAAAGCACGGACCTCTGCCAAGTCAGCTCATTTCCACGGATCACTCCTAAAACTTAATCACTAGGTTTTTGTGTAATTTCTGACTATCCCTGAAAATTTCATTCAAATGGGTAAAATAGGTTTAGAGTACAGTTGCTTCCAGGCGGTTATCCAAATTACTACATCCAAATCCGTTTCATAAAGTTGCTAACAGACAAGCATCAAACAAACACTACCAAAAACAGTGGAGGTAATGTAATGATCAAATAAATGAAGTTCCTGTTTGTTTGTCAGATGTCAGGTCGTCAGGACTGCTTTCTAGGGCGCTGGCACAAGGGGTGAGTTTCTTCTACTTACTGTAAATGATTGTAAAGTTTCATAATAGTTCAATGACTTCCATGTTTTGGACTATGTTTACAGGTGTCACTGGAAAAGGCTGGAGTGTTCAGTCCATTGAGCCATGTTCTGGGGATTCGAAAGCACTTCAGGAAGAGAGCAGGGACCGCAGACTGTTTCTGGAAATACTGTGTTTGAAACATCAGAGAAACTGCACAGACATGAGACAATTACATGTTTGTATGTATCGATGCATGCACTTACTGTATGTTATGTGAGGATGACTGAGGAATTACTTGACATTATCTCTGTGACTGTATAGAATTCAAAATTCAATCAAAAATAGTATGAAACCTAATAAAATATGAAAAAAGTAGGCTACAGTTCTTGGCATCTATCTTTCAACTCAGAACAAATCACATAGCAACCCGCTCGATCAAGTTTTCTCAATTATTTCATTTTTTTATTATTTTACAGCAGAAAGAATATAAAGCATTCAGAAAACATCTTCCATATTTTAAGGGCAATTCAAAATGTTTTGCATGGCTTCAGCAGCTGAAATCTCTTTTTTATTTTATTTTAAACATATCCATCGAGTCAGTGACGCTTGTACATGCACAATTACAAAAATAAAACTTACAAAGAAGAGAAACAGGGAAGAAACAGGGAAGAAAGTATAACACGTTAGGAGAACCCAGAGAAGATGGACAGTTTTTTTAAAGGAGGGTCACATAACAGAGAAAGACAGAGATAGACAACTATAGAGGAGCGGAAAAGAGATCTAACACTAGTTCACATGCAAAGTGTCAAGGACCCAAGACTTTCTATCAAAGCAGGGCCTTTTTTTTCTTTTTCGGTTTTTGGAATTGATGAAAACGTGCAGTTCGGTAAAGGGTGCCATAAAATTGCTGTCCATAAACTACTGAATTCTTGCAATACTGGCATTTGCATAAGAGTAAGTCGACTACATGTATCCAATCATTTAAAACGTTACTAGGTCTATTAGGTCTCCACAAAATAAGTTTCTTTATTGCTTCGTGTGCGAGTGGTATAGTATGTTGTACAGCTGTCCTGACATGCCTACCTTCCCTGGTTCGGGGGGAGCTTTGAGGGCTAAAAAGAGGAAGAGGAAAGGCAGCTTCTCAGGCCAGTTGACAGGATAACATGACGTGCCCCTAAGCTAACCTGTCATCTCAGTCACAAATGGCAGTAGAAATAAGATTTGCAGGTGAACTTATCAGCTAACTGCACCCTTGATCTAGGCTCTCTCTGTACTTTGTCACAGAGAAATTGAAGGCCCAAATAACCGGCAGAGAGTCACACCATGATTGAACAGGCAACTGTGAAAGAATGTCAAATCATTTATATTAATGAGCTATATATAATAGGATGTTAGGCTCCACTGGTGTGTGTAATGCTCACCGACGCTAAGGGGAAATCAGATTAGGCATTACTCTTCTTTCATTTTGGTCTAAAATACTGCAACAGAGCCCAGATATTTTAGCTGATTTGATGTTTGAATTCGAGCTTGTTCTGCTGTGAATCACGTCTGGTTTTCCTCCTCCCCGTTTTGGCACCCTGAGTAAAATACAGATGGAAGGACCCCTAACATGTCTGCATGTGTGCCGTGCATACTTGTGCATGTGTTCTTGTGTGTCACTGTGTCTCACTTAGTTCATTACTGTAACTCTTACAACGGCCTCGCTCTATCCCAGGTCTGCAGTGATCTACATCGAAATGATAAAGAAAAACACAAGGAGCAGTTTAGTTAGATTTTGTTTTAAAATAATCCTGTCTTTATGGTTTTCTGTGAAACTTGAGCAGCTACTGAACGTCGCTTACTGGCTGTATTCTTCAGTCACATGCTCTCTGTCTTTCGGAGTTCTGTGACACGTCAAAGCAGCGTCTTTTAAAAGGTCTATCAGACTATCGATTCTATGAAAATAAGCATGCTTTAGGTGCACCGAAGTCACCAAGTTAACTATTTTACCCATGCAAGCATAATAGATCCTTCTCCTTTGCCACCACATTGCATTGACTATGCATTCTGACCACACTTTTAAGGAAGAATGCACCAACAAACCCCAGTAGTGGCGTTTTGTCAAATGGTTTCAACAAGATGGTGGAGAACAGAAAAACAGACAGTAAAGGAAACAAAGGCTAGCATGTGGACAAGCTGCAGTGATACTGGGTTTAGTGATCTATGAGGATACACAAGTGTCTCCAGCAGAGAGGATGAACATGTCACATTTTCTCAGCCTTAATCACAATTCCATGCAATGCAGATATGAATAGGCACTTTCTACATAACACTCAGGGAGAACCTTTGTGAAACATATAACACAATATCAATGAACAAAAACACAGATTTCAGTGGCACTTGGCTTAATAATCCAATCCACATGAATAATGCAGCAGCCAACAGGCACCAAATCAGCAGCTCATGTGTACAGTGTTTCTTCAGACAGTTCATAATACACAGAACACAGCCTCCTTACATTAACATGGCACCTGTGCATTCTCTCATAAGGTTTTAGCTGCTCTGTAATGTACAGTATGCTACACATCATCTTTATGTTTGTTCTTTACATTGAATACATAGTATATTCAGTATTTGGCAGCCTTGAACAGGGAGTTTTTATACAACACATTGTTTAATACTAGGCTCATAGTAAAATAGCTTCAAAGGTTGTTGTGAAACTGGACAGAGAGGTGTAACATGGCTGGTATATGGTGTCACCATGGGCAAGGTTGCCTTACAATCTTTAAGATCACAGAAACACATGACATTCCCTTTGTAATGACAGCAACATTAAAACCTCAATATTTCAAAGTAAATGCTTAAGTTGTTTACGGTGATATAGATATGTGATGTTTGATGATTAAATGGGATTTTTGTTGCAGTCTGTGTTCCCTTTTGTTCTTCTGATCCTACTGCCTTCTGTGCTAGTGTGTACTTCACTGATGATTATCTGTTCTGCAAAAGGAACTTAATTCTTAAGCTAGATAGCATTCACTTGGCACCATTGGCAAAAGATTCTTGGTAGCCCAAAAAACTAAATCAACATAAAATAAAAAATGTAAACCGAAGTTTAGATAATCTGCAGACTTCTAACTCTAAATACTGTATTTTTGACTTCTCATATTGCAATAATATCATGCTTTAGCAAAATGTTCTCCTCGGGAACAATCGAAATCAAATAAAACTCTAATAGTGACATAGTTTTCATTTTACAGAGCATAGCCACTACTGCTTTTGTTGTTTTTTCCCTTTATCTCTGTTTTGTACTTTTCATGCACATAGCTCATTTTTATCCCAGATATTTACACTATATACAAACAATACAAACATACTTCTGAGGCATTCAAACAAAACTATACAAATATTCTCTTTTTGTCGCGTACCAGTTTTTGACCCATTTTTAATGAATAAAATAATATATTTCTAAAATACAATCCCCTTTGGGTAAATGTTTTTTTCTACTTACTTTCAGCCTTCTTTATATACAGAAATCGCTTAATTGTCAAAAAATATGGATTTGTCAAACCCCTAGTTTGGGACAAGCTTAGGGACCCCTCAAAGAATCTCTAAGACGTCAAGGCAATGTATGTGATCCTCCCCTCTAAAGCCTGTGCGGGCTCTGAAGTCATGTAAAAACAACACTTCCGCATGACCTTACAACACAAAAGAGGCAGAAGTTCTTTATCCGGGTTTTAGGAGAGAGTGAGGAGGCCTACACTAAACTGGAAATCCCAAATGAGGTCAGAGGATAGGCTGAAAGACTAGACCATAAGCACACAAGCAGACACTTTTCTCCCAAAGAAGTCATGCATTTTTCTTGGAAGTATTTAACGACATAGTCTGAAGATACAGATCACTAATACATTGATGGGACCGATACATCAGACAGCGTGGAACGAATTCAAGTAATCGAGGGACGCTGATGTAAAGAATGGGGTTTTTGGTGATTAAAAACAATGGCCGAACTGAAATATTTAATCCCCCATCTATTTGTGTGTGGTGAAACCCCGACTACATTCATTTGGCTGGGGACAATGTGGAGCTAAACTTATCTACAGCAATGAATAGAAGGGACCATGTTGTAGATCAATACATTTTGGCTTGCTTGAGTAAAAAAACTCAAATTAAAAAAGAAATAAAAATGATGAGAATTGAAACCCAGAGTGTCTTTGCGTCTATCCTCTGAGATCTTCTCCTCACGTGCAGCACCGCCACGTCCTTGAAATGTCACACCATGGCAGCGTCCAACTGAATTCTTCCCAAAAAGACAAAGGAATCCATGACAAAAAAGTGCAAAAAATGCAGCAAAGCAAATGTTCCAGCACCCCACACATTAACCCTTGTTGTTTAGAGTCCCATCGAGTCTCCGCTACTCCCCATCCAAGTCTGTGAAAATGTGAAAAATGCTGTTGTACACGTGATATTAGTCGAACCCTTAAGGTTAAGTTTAGTTAAGTTTATGCGTCGCTGTCCCCTAGATTTTTTCCCCCTTGTAAAATGTCTGGGTTTTTAAGGACAAAAATAAAGTCAGGAGGGTGATGTCACATCGCAAGGGGGCTCTTCGGAGGTGTCTCATGTTCCCTGGCCCTTTTCAATTCTTTCACCCTGCAACACAGAAAAAAACGAGCGTCCGTGAACACAACATCTGGTGACATTTAGATTTCTACAACAAACACATGATAGATTAACAATGAAGTGGTTGTAGGTCATCAGGAAGCACTGGGCTGTGGAGGGAAATGTTCAGGCTGCCACTTAGGAGGAGAAAAATGAACACAAGCGTTGTATCATTAACAGACAAAATTACCTTTTATTGATCCTTCAATATGCTTCCACTTTGAGTTTTAAAACACTGTGCTAATTGCTACACGGCTGAGATCAATTATATCTGAAGTCTCTAGGTTGCCATAAAAAATTAATGTACTCTGATGTACAGAGGAAAGCTGTCAAATGTAAAAGATGGGTTAGGATAGTTATTTTTTACGGCTAAATTGTGCAACATGCGTCCAGACAACCAAGTGCACCCTCCAGTATGCCCCTGTAATTGATTTGAACACACAAGCACACCTTGGAACAGATTTGGCCTGCACTGGTAAATGCTTAGTGGGTTAGACACAATGGGGAAAGGTAGGTGTGTGTGTGTGAGTGAGTGTGTGTGCTCCTTCCTGCCATGCCTCTGCTGATGTCCCTGGAGAAATGAATCCATTAAAGAGCAGAGCTGCAGTGGTCCCAGTGGGTGGAGGTTCCTATTGTTTTTGTTTCCACTGTGACCTATATGCTGTCACAGTGGTCTAACCTACATCTCAGCAATGCACACAGGCTGCCATGTTGTGTTTACATTAGCAAGAGTTACCTCCACTAAAGACAGGGCTAACATTTTGAAGACAGCAGACTTAGACACATATAAGTAACAGTAAAAAAAATAACAATTTACTCATTTTATCACAGTCTGAAGAGTGGCTAAACCAAGACAAAGTCAGTCAGATAGACAGACATTACTCAGAAAACAGCAGGCCCTTAGCATGCCTAAAGGTAGAGCAAGGCCCAGATTGTCACCACTTGACATGCAGCGGAATAAAACAAGATCAAGAAAAAGCCTCCTGTTCTCTGAAACTGGCTATCTGCACAGTCACACAATAACTCAAACAAATGAACAATAATTCTTAAAGAGAGAGAGAGATAGACAGAGATAAAAACAGAAGTGCTGTTAAGTGTTGAGTGACATTGTCATTCATAAGCATTTGGTTAGTTCCACAAAAGTTCTGATCTAAATCTGAGCTTTTCAGTCCACCTGTGGCTCCAGTTTGCAGCCTTCATGCAAGCAGGCATCAAGCAACAGTAATGGAAGGGCAGGGAGGGAGAGACAGAGCAGAGGAAATGAAAGAAGAGACCTCAGGAGGAGATAAGAGGAGAGATAATAGTATTATTACAGAGTTTGAGAAAAGAGGGAGAGACATAGATTCAACAGGGAGCAGGGAGAGAGAGAGGCACGAAGTGCTGAGACTGCACTCACCCGCTTGAACAGTCTATGGTCCATCAAGGGGCTTGGCATAAACAGCAAAACAATACCAGACAGCTATTAGCACACAGTAGCCACTGTGAGGGTGGGGCGAGGGGCAGGAGGGGCCAGTACACGTTAGAAAAATAGAAACTACCCAAAAGTCAACACACTAAATGACAGGGCAGAGGCTTTTGCAAATAAAATGTATATGTTTTCTATGTATTAGCAGTAATATGATGCTTGGTGAGTTTGTGAGCTGCATGTGTGGGTCTATAATGTGTTGATTAAATGAGTTTTGTGTGTCTGTGTAGGGCTCTACCTGTGGCGGCAGCGGCGCAGGAACCTCATGATCTTCCTGGCAGCCTGATCCTGTCTCTTAGAGAGCAGACTACCTCTGCAAAGAACCACAGACAATATGTCTTTGAAGATGCATTTTTGAGTGAATAATATTTATTTGTACAAGTAATGGTGTCCATAATCTGTGAGAGTATATAGTCTTGATCTGTAACTGTGCACCTACCTTAGCTTGTGCTGCACCAGGGCGGCAGCAGCGCCTCGGTGATGGGGCTTGAGCCTGCCAAACTCCTTGTAGCTGCGGTAGTATTGCTGAATGAGCACAGCAGCCCTCCTGCTCTGCTGGAACTTCTTTTGTTCGTTGTAGCTGCGGAATTTACTCTGGATAAGGATGGCGGCCTGCGTCATCTTCTTATAAAGTGCATACTGCCCCAAAAAGAAAAGTGGTGTCACACTCTGCTGTGTGTCCTAAACTGTACTTTGACTTCACACTATCAGCAGAAATCTGAAATTGTTGCACTAATCAACAGAAATGATCTCTCAATGCAGATTAAGTTTTTACCTTCAAGGCTATCCATGTCAGCTTGTAAAAAGAAATACACAAAAGTTTAAATGTCTTCTAGTTTGATGTTTGAAGGTTAACCACGCCTTACTGTCCACTGATTAAACTGGATTGTCAATCTCTAAAAACAGTAAAAACTGGTCTAAACCAAATTCATTGGCGGTAGCTACCTGTTTGTACTTCTTGTAACAACGTTGAATTACGGCAGCAGCTACTTCCTGTTGCTCTCGGAGGGGCCGCCCCTGTGGGGAGAGTGAAGAGGTCAGAGAGCACAGCAGAGTGGACTTAATGCCTCTGTCTCCCTGAGGTCTTCTCTGAACTGTCCAACACTGGGGGACTGAGGAGGCGGGCTGCACTGAGCCAATAGTACCTCCCAGTATAAGACATAGCAGATGACTGTAAACAACAGGGAACAGTTGGTTACAAGGAAAATTTTATGTAACCCAAAGGGCTGCGAGCTGAGTGGGCTGGGCAGGGTGTTAAGAACAAGCAGTAAGAGGCTCAATACATCTGAGAGATAGAGAGAGCAGTGGAGAACAGAAGCTTAATAGTGTCTAAATGGAGCACGGATACAGGGGACAATGCAGTTGTTTTTCTAAGCAAGGCCATGCTCTGCTCAAGCCATCTTTCCCATGCTGAAACCACAGGGACATGTTTGGAATTACTCTTTTTGTTGTTGTATGGACTGAAAAATGTATGACCAGAGGCCGACAGAACACAAAGACACAGAGATAAAAAGTCTAATAAACACAAGTAAATCCACAGGAGAAGAACAGGTGAAACCCTAATACCAGTCATCAGCACAGCCTCCTGCAGGCTGCACACACAGTGGCCTGTACCTTGTACTTGCGGAAGGCAGTTTGGACGAGACGGGCCGCCTCGTACAGCTCTCTCTGCTCCGGGTCGGACAGAGTCAGCTGGGCCAGCTCACGCTCCACTTTACTGTTGGAGGCACTGATGAACTCGCTCCAGTCGGCCGCCGATGGCAGTGTGGACTTCTCTAAGGAGCCCTCTCGAGCAGGAGAGCCTCCAGGACTGTGACTGGACGTTGGTGTCAGGGGCTCATTGTACAGATTTCTGAGAAAAAATATGAAGAAAAATATCAGTTTAGATACAGGCATAGCAGATGATTTAACGTTGAATGAATGTGTTTCTTTCTAAAGACAGAGATCACTTACCTTAGGTGTATGATACTAGGGAGCTGTTCCACATCTCCTAAATAGTTGGCCAGCCAGTTCATGGTATTACTGACCCCTGTCGAGTCCAAGGGCGCAGAGTCTGTGGTGCTGAAGTTCTCCCTCTTAATCCTTTCTGGGGTCGCTTCAATAATCTGTTCTGCCAGTGTCATCATATTTACCTAAAGAAAAACAAACAATCAGAAAATGTCAACCTAACCACAAAACTGTAAGATAAAAGGCCAATTTGCGGTTGCTACAGATGTCCTGGATTCACTGTTCAAATGTTTGCCAATAGGGAGGACAATATTATTGATAATGGCATTGTACTCCTCCAGCAGGACTTCATCTGTTGGAAAAGAGGATAGATAAATCCCCTGGACTTTGAAGTGGATCAATAGAGAGAGTTTATTATGCAGTGATGGTCATTGACAGTGCCAGGTTGGCCCTGTCCAACCTGCCTATGTATACTGGAGAAGAACACACATACAGTATATACTGTATAAGGTGGTTAGTGGTTAAAGCCAATATAATGTTGACAACAGCTGTATAATTATAATGTAATGAACATTAAAAGACAATATTGTGAAAAAAGTGTGTGGCCTGTTTACCTGTAGATCGTCCATCTGTGTGAGACAGTCCTGGTTTTCCAGGTCTTCTCTATAAGACAGAAGCTCTGCATCAGCCATCTCCTTGTCCATCACTAACATGCCCAGTTGCTCCCTCTGACGCAGGCAGCTGGCCAGTTTCTCCTTCCCCAGACTGCTGCCTCCACTGGCCCCTAGCCCTGTCCTGCCCACACCAGTGCTGGAGAAGGCCTCTCTAGAGCTCCATCTGCCCGAGCCTGCTGACAGGCCCTTGTCTCCGCTCAGCCCGTCTGAGGAGAGGCTCTTGGGGCTAGAGGACAGCTTATGGAGCTGTTGCTGCTCCAGGCTCAAAGGAACAGACATGGCCTTGTCCGGCCGGCCTTGAAACAGTTCTGGGTTTGGTTTGTGTTTTTTGGCCTGTGGCAGGTCTCTCTGGCCCTCACTGCTGTAGTAGCTGGATGGTTCAGACCTGGGTCTTCTCAGGTCTGCAGAAACAAACATGTGACATGTTATCTTTATGTTGTAATCATAAAGAAGAGCATAAAACTGATGAACACTAATAATTGTGCCTGCCTGGGTTGAGGCTGGTGTTAGTCGAAGAGGTGGTAGTTGTAGAAGCACCTCCTTTCTTGCTGGTAGGTGCTGTCACACTGTCGTTTGTCCAGTTGACCATCCAGCTGCCTGTTGTGGGGGGGTCAGGTGCCTGGGAGAAGGACACTCGGTTGGATGGAGGCAGAGGCGCTGCGGGCTGCTGCTCCTCTCTCTGTAGCTGCTCCAGACACTCGGCTAATTTAGTGTGGCCTCGAGAGCGGGCAATTGACAAGGGCAGGCGGCCCAGTGAATCTGGGATCGCTAGTGCACGTCGGTCCCATTTATACAAGACCACAGCTGCCTCCAGGTGCCCCAGAGCACAAGCCCACATCTGACAGGGAACAGGTGGAAAGCACATAGTGGTGTTCACATTACCAGACACTTATAAAGTGGAAACACTGTTTTCTGGCAGCTGAATGGTTGTTATATTATTATTAAAACAATATTAAATTCCCCCATCTTACCAGAGGTGTACAGGAGAAGTGATCCACATTCAGAGGGTCCACTTCTAATTCAAGATCAATGCTATCTGCATGCTTCGTCCTAAATGAGGCAAAAGAGAGGCAACCATTCATTTTAATGTGTGGTGCACAACAATAAAAGGAGCATTGTGTCACAAGTTGTTTGTTCTCACCTCCACTTGATGAGAGTTTGAATGAGGGTGGCATAACCCTGGCCTGCAGCCAGATGCAGAAGTGTCATGCCTCTGAACGTCTTTGAGTGGATTAAATGTTTGGACTTGGCCCAGCACGCTCGGCTCATCATCTTTTCACAGACCACCACAACACGGCTTTCGAATGAACTGCTGGGCTGTGCTTGACTCGAAACACACTAGAAACATCGAGAAACAACAGTGAGTGTGTCACATTGTCTAACTGTGATAGTTTTGTGTTACAGGAGGTCTGATGTAGGCCTTACCTGAGACTGGCTATTGTTTCCACCTCCTCCACTTCCCGCTCCCCCACTGCTGCCCCCAGTGCCTCCAGCTCCACCGCTCCCTGTGCCGCTCTGCTGCTGGTGACTGGCCATCTCAGCCATCCTCCTCTCCATCTGCTCCAAGCGCTCCAGAATAGACATTCTGAACTGGTTATCTGGGAAAAAGCACACGACATGTCAAATGCATAAGTAACTTGTGGACTGAAAAGACACAGTTTTGTGGTTGTGGTCTACTTCAAGGCTTTTGCAGTAAGATGGGTTCTTTCTGGAAAAACCTCAATGCTGTGGGCAAGTTCATTTCCAGCCTACATTTGCAAAACACCAAAGCATTATTAAGTTCTTCGACCTTTGAGTCAGTAAACAGTAAAATGCATTCAACTCATCATGCTTTCTTCAAAATCCTCCATCTCATTACTAAACCCACTGCCCCCCCCCCCCATCCCCCCATACTTTCACACTGAAATAGATTCACATTTGTCCAAATAGATTTAATATTTGGCCAATGGGCAGGGCCATTCTTTATAGTGCTACTGAAGGCCCTCTTCAGCTGATTAAGTATGTGCCATAATGGCCAAGTCTCAGCCCAGCCTGGCTCCATCAGGCTGTATTGTAGAGGCCATAGAGCACTGACAGTATAAAATCAATCACAGCTTACACAAGTCCTTGAGACCCAGTCTTTGTGAAGAGAAGATGGATGCTATGAGTCTTTACATGCTGTTTATGAGGAACATGTGTGTTGCTCTTTATCTTTTACAAGTAAAACCATTTTCCACACTCAGAGAAATATGGAACATGGTGCATTTTTATGATCCGATTGTATGGCCTTTGGAAATCCAAATGCATATAAGCAGAAGACACAACTTGGTATTAAAAAAAATGAAAGCTAGAATAACTCATTATTGTAAGAGAAAGGTCATCTTGTAATTGAGCCTCTCAACATGTTTACATTATAAATTATATAAAGCCATAGGTAGTGGATATGATACAACCAAGCACATACATAAACCAACATCATTGGTTACAAAGACACACATACAAATGCACAGTGTAAAAGAATGGGCGCTGAAAGCCCACTGCAGCATGGAGTAGGCTACCAACAGAAGACTGCATTAGCATTCCCCATTTAGCCACTATGAGGCCGTTTCTGTGGCAACCTGCTGCCGAGCGGTAACTAGGCGACAGAACATGGCTGTGTATGCTCCTCGTGCTGTTGGCTTATTGATGAGGGGTAAAGGAGGGGTCCATACAACAAAAAACGGCAAAAAAAGGAAAGAAAATAGTGTCCATAAATCTTCTGAAGTATGCTGGATGTGTGCGCTTCAGTGTTTAGATAGTAGTGACATTATGACACTGTGTATGGAGCCTTCGCAGCATGACCTGATGACATTTACGCTTTACAGTGTCCTAGGAGTCGGGGCTCAGGGCAGTGTGCAAAGCGAATGCCTCAGACCTCCTATAAAGTAGGTTAAAAGTGGGTCAACAAACTGCTATCATTGGACTGAACGCATAATGCCACAGGCAGGTAAATTACAGCTTTCAGTGAGAACAACAATGGATATCCAAGACAACCAATAACTTGTGACACTGTTCACAGTCTAGAGAACATATTGATAAACACAGGTTAGATAAAGTCAGACTCCACTGCTGTATGACAAGGCTGCGAAGGGTTAAAGCCTCCTCCAGACTGGAGTGCATGTCTGTGGGGCAGTCCGGGGTGAGACAGGTCACCACACTACAGCCTGCCCTGACCGTTCAACAGGAGGTCCATCACACACACAGGGACAAAGAGACAGAGGAGGTAGTTAGCAGGAGGCTGACATGTCTTTGTTCAGACCCAATGCTGCAGTGCGCTGCAGTGCAGATGATGTCATCTCCACCTGCTGCCTGCTGCTCCAAATGTAATGCACGTTCACTGCAGAGGGAGGATGGGGAGAGTGGGAGGAGTGAGGGAGGAGACAGAGAAGGTGAGCAGCCAAACATCACTGCGTCAACAACGTGACGTCTGCAGGGCCCGCCCACTCTCTGGTTTACTCCCTTGTGACGCTTTGTGGCAGCAGACATAGTGGACACTTGCTCACATTTAGAACAGACTGTGAAATATTACAAAGCAAACAGGGAACAAAATGGCTAAAATACCATAATGTCATATTGTGGTAATTTAGTAAAAACAAAGCATGTCTCTGTAAGTATATGAAAAATTATCTTCATAAAAACAAGGAAAAATTCAATTAAAAAAATGGAACTCCATCATGTCTTATTCTGCCAATTTAGTAATTAGAAAAATATAGATGTATTTCAGGGGGTTTGTTATACTGTTTGTAGCCTGTTATTGATTAACTACATGTTGCTTATATAAATGTGCATTTTGCTGATTTTTGTACTGCTTGTTTATGCTGTCTTTTAGCCAAGGATCATTGCAAATGAGGGCTCATCTGGTTAAATAAAAAAATAAAAAAAAGATTTCAGATTAACATTGTCCATTTATAGTAGTTGATAACAAGATCAGTCAACACGAAGATTGGCCAATACCGATGTTGAGCCGATATTCATGCCTAAAAGCTAAAGTTACATTTTCTCTACTAACTTCCACTGTCACTGTCTCTTTTGGAAACTTCCTGTATTTCAGGGGTCATCACAGTGAATCTTGAACTTTTACTTTAAAGTTGACACTACACTTTGCATGTAATCAGGGAATCAGGGTTGTCCCCCTCCACTGAGTCTTGTATGTGGGGGAACTAGCCAAAAAAGGATTCCCTTTGTAGCAGACAGCATGCCAGCAATTTACAACACCAATAACTATGTTTCATTTCATAATCTTATTAACAATATGAAAGTGTGTGTACCCTTTTGTCTGTGTGTATCATGTTGTACATGTGTGTATACTGTATAATTTTTGTAAAATAGAATGTGTGTTTTTTTAGTTCGTTGGCCCCAGGGTAATGGGGACCTCAATGAAGACAAAAGACATTTCATATTTGCTGAACTGTTCTGGTCTATGTTCTAGATAAATTATGAAACACCTGTGGCATGTCCTATAATGGTACTGAGCAGAAATCTGTCACATGTATTTTAACATGTTTAACACAAGTCTATGTCCGTGTGAGATGTGTCTTCTATAGGACAACCCACATGACAGGGTGATATACAGGCTGATAGGTAAGGAAGGACAAGCTTGTTTGTTGACACACAGCTGAGCACAGTGGGAATGGGAGCAGGCACTTGAGAGATTACAAGGAAAGATGAGACAAGGGTGAAGCCTAAGGACACTAGGAGGGTAATGGAGGAACACAGAGGGAGGGTGAGGCAGATAGGACCTGTCACAAAACAGGCTGGACATTTCAATGTTGAGCCGAGTTAGTGGGCAGTAAAGGGCAATGTGCCTGTCCTCTCTCACAAATGTCAAGGAGGAGGCAGAGAGGACAACTTTTATTGAAGCTGTGAAAGAAACATGGACCAGAGCCAAATTCTCTTTTCATTCTCATTGGTCAAGCACGCCTTAGTCAAATATTCCTTTTATGCCTAATGGCTTGGATACTGGCACACTATAAAATCTCATCCATTGAACTGCCACCTTATCGTGGTGGAGGGGTTTGTGTGCCCGAATGATCCTAGGAGCTATGTTGCCGGGGGCACTATGCCCCTGTCAGGGTCTCCCATGGCAAACAGGTCCTAGG
>JAVQKG010204939.1:0-12332 GCA_036025885.1 Hypseleotris bucephala
TTATACAAACTAAGTGAGTGCCTGGAATTCTTTGTCTTTTGTTATGAATTTTGACCCTCACCAAGAGCACCACTAGTTTGGGGATACCAGAAGCTCCCTGTTTAATCTGTTTTTTGGAACATAGAACATTTACTTTGAAATACTTTGAATACAACCTGTTCAGTTTGTGTGTTGCAGATATAATTCTTTGGAAACCTGCCAACTATCAAGCAAGTGTAAAGGAACGGACAATAAGTGTTTTAGACCAATGACCAATGGAATAATATTAATGTAAAACTGAGACAAAGCATTGGTTAGGTTTTACATTGGATGCCCTTCCTAACACAACCCGATCTCTTCATCCAGACTTGGGACTGGCACTGGAACTACACTGATTTGTGGCCCCCAATGGCTAGATTTGCTTAAACATTGGCCAAAACATTTCAGTGAAGGAATTTTAAGAAAAGCCTGTAATGTGGTATTGAAGAGTTCTCTTATAGCCAAGCTCTCTCAGGGTCTGCACCATTAAAATGTGCCTGACTTGGTTGTAAGATATACATATAATATTTAAGTAGTAGATTGTAGTCAATCACCATGCATCTAAATTATTCTGTAATCACTTGCACTTCAGGTTACTCCAAACAAGCAGAACCACTGATTGTTTTCACTCCCCAATTTCACCATCTCATAGTTCTTTTCTCTTTGCCTGTTTGTCACTATATCCTCCAGTCCCAATAGACACTCTTATGCCCTTATTCTTTGTCCTGTTTTTTTTATTTATTTTTTTGCTGTCGCTGCTTGCTGGCACAGCCGTGGTGAATGGATCTCTAAATTAATCTGTGACTCTTGCTCTGGGTGGCAAGCATGAATTAGAATGGGAGAGTTTTTGCTTCTGACCTTGGTCGGTTTCACAGTAATTTTGAATTCGGGAGGCGTAGTCACATCATAAAACCCCTGGCTCCCACCACTATACACTGAGGAATACAGCTCATTTCTACTTGTCCCCAAGTCACACCACAGCCATCTCCTCTACTGCTGTCAGTCTTGGCATGTATTCATTGTTCACATGTTGTTTCATTTAAATGCATACTGTTGTAGAGGTGGGCCATGTTGTGTCCCTTTGTGCATACAGGATGGAAGTGCTCAGACCTGAATTTGAACAGGTCTTCCGGTTCAGAATGCTTTATTCATTTCACCATGACTGAATGCATTGGTATTGGAATTAGAATGAATGGCCCTATCTCGCAGTGGTATAGAATCCCTAGAGCCAAACTATAATTTCTTCAAAACATTATTAAACTAGCCTTTAAGTTCAAGGGTAAATGCTTTTTTCATCACTTGTACCTTTATTGACCATTGGAGTTAGATTCCTGAGGCTGCACACATTCACACATGCGCTGCCAAACTGCAAATGTCAAACTCTTCTTAACAATGTTTTATCACATGGAATTCTAGTTCAAGGGCAAATGCTCTATTCATTTCATCATTATATAAAACCATTAAAATGACCATTCGCGGCTTGAGTTAGTATCATTGGCCTTAACTCCGTGGGTATGATAGCATATGAATAAAAAACATGGATTAAGACTTCAAAACAAAAATAATTAAGACAAAAAAACACCAAACTTGACCTAATAGTCCTGAACCAAACTAAAATGTTGGGTTGCGATTATTATGGCCAAACAAAATATTGATCCCCTGAAAATAACCAGAAAATAGACCTACACCAGCTCAGCATAACCTTTCAATAAAACAGCAGTATTTTCTTGTGTAGTAATGGTGGGTCTTCTTCTGTCTTTGATATGCCTGAGTTTGACACTGCATCTCATTCACACATGTATAAAAAATAATGCATCTAGATGAGCATGACCAAAGCACAGCTAAATGTGTTTACAGAATGTATGTATGCAAAGGAGGTGCTGTAGAAATCCAAGGCCTCACCATCCTCTGAGGCAGGGCTGATGGAGATAGGAAAGTGATGGTGAATTATGGACACAGGGGAAGAAAATGGAGAGGAATTTTTAACCATTATGCCTGGTAGATGAAAATCTCTGTGATAGCCTGTCAGAAATGTAAATGTTCCTTAGCTACCAAGGCTATGTAATTTTAATGCCGCAAAGCCTGAGAAACCAAACAGGCAAATAATGGGAACTTTCATCGAATCAGAGCTTCAGCCCATTGCCCTTTCGATAATTATCTCATCTTATTTAAAAAATCTGTGCATTCTCAATTCAATAAACCAATCAAATACTTGTTTTTAAATTATCTAATTGCAAAGATAGGATACGATGTTTGGCAAAATATTAGTCTTTTAGGGAAAGAAAAGAGTATTTTCATTTAAGATTCTCATTTTGGGGCAAATTCGCATAAGTACTAGTTCAATTATCATAACACTTAATACCATTGATTTTCCTTTTTTTACTGCAGAAATATGAACACAGGCATTGTTACAGTAAAAGTGGCTGTAAAGAGCAGAGCATAAACAAATGTGTTGTATCACAATTCAACACATCTTCCCAGATTAGCTCGATCTTCATTTCACGATTGGATTTTATCACAATATCACCTGCCCATATGCTCAACAACTGCAAGATTATTATTATATATATATATTTTTACCTTTTACCTTTTGGATTTGATATTAATATCTCAACTTCATTCCTTTGGTTCACCTTCTCCAATATTTAATCACAATCATTTAATAGCAATTATAAATGATGCTATTTTGTGATTAAAACAATGATTGGCCATTCTGTTCCAAAGCGGTGATTCCGTTGCCTGGCTGGCTGCTTGATTATTGCACTAATGCATAAGCTCATTTGTCATTTGGAGTTTATATTGATTATGCCCATAGTGAATCATTTAGTCATCAATACTGTTTATGTATTATTGACTGCTGCAGATTGCATTTACATGCATGGTGCGCTGATTATCTCTGCAGCCCACCTGAATGCCAGTCAAAGTCACCTTACCCTCAGCTGCTCTCTGTGTGACTGACTCCTTTCATTATTGTTTAATGTTGGTACCGCTGGCATATTTAACACTCACAAAAAGTCAGGGATATTTGACTTTTGGTAGAAAAAAAAACTTTTATGAATGTGGTGTATTTAGAACCAGGTGATAACACTTTATAGGTTTCATCACATTTTAAGAGTCCCATTCGAAGACTAGCCGCTGTAGCTCGAGTCTATTAATCAAAAAGCTCATTGTACAGTGCTGACCACAAAGTACCACACAGACACAAACACATTAATGGAGGTCATCATTTTTTCATGTCCACTTCTATGTCCAGGCTTGGAGAAATAATTAACCAGATTCCCTCAACCTTTTTACTACAGCGCTCTCGTATGCACAAGCCCACGCACAGTTCACACACTCCCTACATATACCCTGCTTTCCTAACTAATCCAAGCATACTGGCCACAATATAAGGTAGACTTATTTGGATTCTTGCTAGAATCAATTGTACAAATAAAAGCCAACATAGAGTGCACTTATTAATAGATATGCACCGATCCAGCTTTTTGAGTCCCGATACCGATCCTGATATCAGGGCTTTGTGGATCGACCGATACTCGATTTTAACCGATACAAAATGCTAACTTTGTATAGTTCAAAATAATAAACCTCAACATTAAAATAAGACCAGATGAGACCAGATGACCCTCAAAATGTCTTACTTTTGTATTTTAAGAATGAAAATGTAATATAATGTAATTTGCCACATTATATATTCGCTCATAATTAGGATAAAGTGTAATAAATAATATCGGATCAAGTATCGGCTTCATTTACCGATCCACCGATCCAGCTTTTGGACCTGGATCGTCACCGATATTCAATCCAGTATCGGTATCGGTGCATCTCCATTTATTAAAGTATCTATTGGGATTTCCATATACATCCATGTCTGGGATATGAGAATGATCCCAAAAAGAGAAAATATCCTATCCTATGAAACACAACATTACCTCTTGTTACACTCTACCAAAGAAACAAAATGAAAAAAGCAGTTGAAGACCACACCAAATTCCACTATATTCAACACAATGTCTACCTAATAAATTGGCCGGTTGTTGTATTTTCATCTTCTAACATCTTAGATCTATTTCTCTAGGCACTTCTCTCTTTCTAAATGGCCATGTGGTCTTGTAGATGATTTGAGACACTGGATAATAGCAGTGCACCATCATCTTTATCGGTGACATTTTGCATGGCCGTACGTCTTTTTTACGACCACACCGGCCCAAATAGACTGACATGATATTGGGAAAAACTCGCAAAGGCAATCAGATTGACTTTGCGGCGACTACCGGTTTATTCGTAGAGATAGTGGATGTGCCGCGATGGTTCTGGCAGTGCCCCTAATGCTTTCCCTGGCAGAGAGATACAGTACTTAATCTCACTCTTTCCGTTAGCATCGTAGCATAATTATAATGAGGGCTTTTAAAATGCTTTTTATGGAGTTTTGGGCAATCGTCTCAAGTGTGTTGCCTCATGGGGTTATAGGATGTATGTAAATCAGTAGGTTTGATCTGGTGGTAGCTAAAATATTTGGTACACTTAAAGGGCAGGTATAATGTGACTTGTAATGTTCCTTCGTAAAAATCCAGAAGTATATTTTGTTTTAGTCATGTATGTTTGAGTAATCTTGTATGCTGAGGTGCTGATCTTCTTATGAGCTGAAAACACATTTTGCTACTTTACTTTCAATTGTTTGCATTGATTGTAGTAGTAAAGTGGGTGTGGCAAGAAGGGGGAAAGAGGGCCTTAACTTCAAATTACTGCAACAAGCCAAGGCATTAGTCCTATTACAAAATATAGTGAGTCCAGACATGAAATGGTAATGTCCTAGTTATGGTGTAAATGCTCTTTTGACCTTACAGTAAAAATGCTGGGTTTATTTATGGCCAAATGGGCTTGCTGGCTAACCAACAAGCCAGTGATATCTCAAGCTTAACATTCATTCTTGCCCCCTTGTCTAGTCCAACTAAGAAAAGAAGTTGAAGTATCAAAAAGTGGTGTCAATCTGTTCTGCATTATATTGATTTAGAAGTCTATTAGTCATTTTTTTAAAGTTGTAAAGGATTTTTAACAATGCAAGAGGCCCGAGGTATGACAGAAAATCATTCGTTTAGCTGAGTGCTGTGGGATCTTTCTCTCTAATCTCACCTCTGTGTTACTTAATCCACCCTAATTCCTTTTAATCAGACTAATCAAAAATAAAGATATAAAAACAAGGATTTTGCCTACCCTTCAGATAAATAGTCCAATGCTTATGGTTGTCAGTGGAACAAATGATTGGTTGACGTCACAATTTATACTCATTTATCTTCGTGGTTTTGCCCACACAACAGGATTTCTGACCATAATTATTGATCACATTTGAAATTTATGACTTGGGAACACACAAGACAGTTTATTCATTTTCCGCTATGGGGTCTGAAGCCTGTATCAGTTACTTTGGCAGGCAGTACACCCCAATTTGCCAGTTGATTAATCTGTAGACTGTTTTTTCAATTAATCAATTAATCATTGGATGGCGAAAAGTGTGTAAATATGAGATTGTTTACCAAATTTGGACCAGGATAAACTGTCACATGAGAGCTTCTGGATAGAGCATATTTACAGATTGCACTGTTTTGGGTTAATTACTGGCTTGTAAAATCTTTGTATCTGAGCAAATGGCATGTTTTAGAGTCTGTATCCTAGAGTGAATGATTATTGATTGATATACTGTATATTGAATAATCGATTATTCGCAATTATCAAATTAATTCTTTGAGCCCTAAGGGAATGTTCAGCTTTTCCCACCTTACCAAGTGTTGTGCGAACAAAACCTTAGAATTGCTTCTAACCAATTTCTAAGTAAGAAAGGTTTATTTCTGCAATTAGTCCTAAACCAGAATTACAGTTTTCCACTCCCTACTACTATCATGCATGCACTTTTTTTTATAATTAAAAACCTTTGAACAATGTGGAATAAGATCTGTACCTTAATTATGAGGCGTTTTCCACTGGCTACTGTTTCTCCTTGGTCTATGTTTGTACACTGCTGTTTTAAATGGTCCCATTGGGTCAATCTATTTGATCATGCTGCTCTAGCCTCATCAGTAATGACCCAAGAGTCAGCGATACTATCACTTCATGCAGTGTGTTGGAATGACTTTGTTTGTTTGCTTCAGGATTTTATTCAGTCTCAATCCTAGCACACAATGTTCTCTACTATTGTGTACAAGTTAATGTGTAGTCATGCATACAGTTATTATGGCAGCCTGGCCAATCAGACCCATTCCTTTTCTCAGTAGGTTTTTGTTGTTGAGTGTATTTTTTAGGTAAGTGATTACTTTAAACATAATCAACTTTGTTAGCTCTGTCACCTTTGGAGGTAGACTACAATCTCTTTGAATAGAGTCTGCAGATCCTCACTGTGTTAACATGGGTTCTTCCCTCTCAGCCCCCCACTGCCCAAAGACATTGCACAACTGGTCATTCTAAACTTTTTTTTAAAAAAGTGTCTAAAGTATGTCACAGTATGTCTCTGCGTGAATTCTGCAACTAACTGCCATTATTCAAAGTATACTCCACCTAAGGCCCATAGTTGTCGGGGTATAAGCTCAGGTCACTTCCATTCAGAGGTAGACTGAAGGCTTTGCTAATATTCCCGGCGAGCTGTGTCACAAATTTTTGCTGCAGAACCATTGAAGCCTGTGATAGCACATTTTGCTTATAAGGCATTTTCCTGGCCCTAAAGCCTTTGTCATATTAATTACTCTCTTATACCTAACGACGAGATGAGACCGAATTATTGCAAGGTTTTTGAAACATCCACTCCCTGAAGCTAGTGCATGAGATCAATCCTGAACACTACATAATGATTTCTCTTCCATAGCCAAACATGATATTAAAGAAACGGCAAAGGGGCCAAGGAGAGGAATACATTAATTGGTTGCTTGTACTGGAGTGAGGGAACATCTATCAAAAGGACAGAGGTGTTTTGTTGTCCATGTCAATATGAATTTGACTTCACTAGTCTCTTCCCTGTTTGTACAAGCCGGTGCAGTAATGAAGAGTGGATGAAATTATTGGAGCATGCATGGGTTTGAACTGTAGTTATCTTAGAGAGAGGTAACAGTGGCCCAGAGTATGTCAATGACACAGTGGTAAAGTAATCCACTATTTAGGAATTTGTTCCTTTACTGACTCTTTGTAGATGAAAAT
This sequence comes from Hypseleotris bucephala, assembly GCA_036025885.1. Lineage (NCBI taxonomy): Eukaryota > Metazoa > Chordata > Actinopteri > Gobiiformes > Eleotridae > Hypseleotris > Hypseleotris bucephala. The sequence continues at coordinate 7,201 of JAVQKG010204939.1, forward strand.
AGTCAAAAATAACAATAACATTAAAATCTATCTGAACAATTTTTTCCCTCTCTTACTAAAAGAACATTCAAAGACACTTCACAGTTCATTCCATTATTCATTATATAGTGTGGCATCCATTCTATGCCTATGGCCCCCCGCCAACACCTGTCACACAACCACTTATATCCATAGTCAATGTGGGTTACGTGTCTTGCCCAATGACAGATCAATGGTAAGCACAGTTTTGAGTGGGATTTCAACCACCAACATTCTAGTCATTGGACAACTGCTCTACCACTGAGCCACTGCCATCCTGATATTATACCTCTTTAGTTTAGTTTCTATGTATTTATAACTATGAGTATTCTATGGTTAAAAATATATACTGTAAAAAAAGTCTTCATTGGACATGTTGCATTCTCTCTGCAGAAAGGGCTCAGATAATATTTATTAAGGCCCCTTTTTTTACCCTGTTGGCCAAACCCGGATCACTATACTAAAGCCAATAGAAAGTAGTAACAAGGTGGTGCAGGTCATGCTTCAACATAGAGGGTTACTGAAACATGCATGAATTAAACTATGTATATATTATATTTTGACAAGAAAGCAACCTAATAGAAAGCACTAAAAAGTCATAGGAGCCTTTTAAAGTTAGAAGACTGCTTATACATTGAGTTGGGGAACATCTAAAAGGACAGAGGTGTTGTTGTCTTTGTCAATATATGAATTCCAGGTCAGTCTGCTCTTTCCTGTTTGTACTACGAGCGGGCGCAGTAATGAAGAATGAATATGATTATTAGACCATGCAGTATGTCTCAATGAATAGCCACAGTCCCCTCCAGGTAATCTAAGAATGAAAAGGCTGTCTCTTTAACCGCACCAACCCACACCTACACACTTACACACACACCCACACACACTACACACCATGTCTGTTTAATGTGTTTCATTAAGGCCCCCCATTCCCCACACTGGGCATGATCGCCTGGCTCTTAAACAGGGGGAAAAAATACATGTTTGTTTCTTCACGCTCCGCTGTTTGGAAGATGAAATGCGCAAGAGGAGATGACAACGTATTTTAAGTGTTGCATGTCGCCTTAGTGAGACGCCGGGGTGCTTCTGGTGAGCGGAGCCATGTACGCGGTAATTGTGTGTGACGTGCCGGTGTTGTCGGGGAGGCTCCATAGTACGTTTAGCCGCCGCTGTTTTGGTGTTCTGATCAAAGGATTTCCATTTGCAGATTTAACTTCACTTCTTCCGCTCTTTTGGGTTGTTCACTTAGCTGCAGTAATCATAGCAGTGTTGCGCAGAGGCACCAACAGAAACATGGCATTTTTGTGCTCTTTTATGTATTCTCTCAATTTTCAGGATGTTTTTTTTGTGTGTGTGTGTGTGTCTGTGATATTCAAAGCACTTCCTGTTTACTTCTGGCTTTCTATTCTGTTCCTGTGAAGAATACAAAATTCAAGGCTATATGAATGCTTTCAAATAAATATGAAAATTATTTTGATAAATTAATTATTAAGTTAATTCCTGTTAAAGTCACAAAACATAATGCAGCAACTATGGGCATTTGGCGGGTTGCACAAAATGGGCTAAAACTGAGACAAAAATTGACAACAATTAACTTTCGAGCTCAATTGTTGTCTGACTGGGGATCGAACTCTCAACCTACTTGCTCAGATAGAAGCATGTTAGAGAATTGGGTGCTTTATATTTACCCTGGTGATTCAATGTGTAGATGGTTGTCATTGTGCTTGTCAGCCATGTGACTTACTGACAATTGCCCAGAGTGCGCCCCTCCTAATGCCAACATTTGCTGGGTTTGATTCCTGTAGGGATGGGCAATTTGGTAGAAATATAATATCACATTTTTTTAGATCAAGAGTTCAAGATCACAAGTTCAGTTGATTTTGTTATTTCTGTCTTACACAGAAGACTACTGCTTCAAAAAACCTTTAATCTATAAATGTGATGTACATCCAATCCAATGTTAATCATAATACTTAACACTATATAGTTTGTTCCTGTTTTATTAATATGAACACCAGCATTGTTATAGTAAAAATGATAGTGAAGTGCAGAGCATAAAGAATTAAATGATATTCCTTTGCAGATTGCCATAACTTCACATCACAATCCGATTTTTAAAAATATCTTTATCGCCCACTCCTAAAATAATTTCCACAAACTTTTCTAAGAACAGCCTCCTTCTATTTTTGTGCTCATAAGCTCTCAAAAAAATCATTAATACAGAAGCAGTAAACACCAAATCAAATAAAAATCAGTCTCTCAAAAAAAAACCTTTTAAAAACTGCAACCTAGTGTATCAATTATAAACTTTCATCCCAAAACAATAGAAAAGTGAAGCCAACAATTAACTGTAATATCATCCAACTTCATGTTAGCACCAGTGTCTACCCATTGTTTGTGTTTGACAGCTCTGCATCAATATTGCATTGTGCTGCACACATCACAGGGACTTGTCACAGTTCCACAGTTTGCCTTTGTTTTATTTGTTATTGCCTGAAAAGCACTTGGCGTTTTGACTAGCACACCGTTGCCATAAACTAAACATTTGCCAAAATTCACATTAATTTTTATCTTCTGTGCTTGGATTTTATTCCTCATTCCTAACATTTGTAATAACCATGGAGAAATTATGCCATTCACAGACTCCAAATGTTGTAGTTATTTAGAAAGTGTTACAAAGTTGAGTGAGGTGCGCACTTCACCCGATACAGCTGCAGACTGGTTTGTAATTAAGCATGTAATCATAGTCTTAAAGATTTGACTTCTTTTTTATTTGGCAATTTGAAAACAAGATTACATTAGTTATTTTTAAACCTGTTATTTTAATTGGTCACTTGTAAAAGTCTATTCCTGTAACTGTGAGCAAGTAACCAGAGGAACATATGTACAGTGGTCATATAGACAATGGTTACTCTTACACAAACACAGATTTCTTTTCACAATTACTTTAAGGGCATGAGATATGGCGTAAAAAGATTTTAATATAGTTTTGACGATCTCATATTCTGGGAAGATCGCTAAATCAGGATACAGTAGAGCATACATTTATGCTCAATTTTTCAATTTTTCTGTTGATTTAAGAAAGGGACAATTAGTAGTAAAGTCAATTAAAATCTTTATAAAAATTTAAAATGTAATCTTGGCTTGGTAAAATTGTAATATTGTATATATTTTTTATCATATCGTCCAATCCTGATTGCTTGGTTCTGGATTGCTGTGAGCCAACTAATAACATAAATTAATTACAACTATTCACAAATAAAAATAGAATTATTAAGAGCTAACTGCTCCACTGAAGACGTCAAGTCATTCTGTAATCATATTTTAACAGTGCTCTCACATTCACACATGCACTGTTCCATCTTAGACTGAAGAACCCAAACCTCACTATGTGTGTGTTTGTTTCCCTGGATTTATGATGTGGATGAAAGGAAGGGCATTGGTTAATATTGATGAGTGCTGCCACTCAGTCCTTCTCACTGAGGCTCACTAAGAGATGAGAGACCTGACCTTTGCACACAAACACACACACCACACACACACACACACACACACACACATCACAATTAAAACAATACATGCACACACCAGATATAGGCAGAAAAACTAAATTCTTTTGTTTTGCTTTTCAACTTTACCTTATGTGCCTTTAACTGAACTTTCGTCTTGATATGGCTGCATGCATCCATTGATCCATATCAGTCAGTCCCAGCCTTGGACTGAATCTTGCCTTATAGCCATATTGGTATTCAGTGAAGGTCGGGAATAGATTCCTAGGTAACCACAAGGTAATTCATCACACTTACAAATAGGAAGAGACAGATGAGAAGGCATGAATGCTATTACAGCTATCAGAGAAGGATCAGTCCTCTCATAAACAGAGAAAAGCTCTTTTGGAAATAGAAGGAAATCATTCATTATGCAATCTGCACTGTAAAATGTGAAAGGTAAACCTCAAGTTGCAAATTCAAAGTGACTCAGATGGCATAGTAACACCAAGTGATAATTTTATGAACTGATGACAAAAAACAGTGAAGTCAGTTGCTCTGACATTTTTGATAATTTTGTTTAGTTGACATTTACTAGTCATTCTTCCACCTTTTTCTGTTTAAAGTTATGGGACTGATGGATACCCCTGAAACTACACTTATTTGTTTAGTTTTTTTTGTTTTGGGTTGCGGAAGTCGCAGAGACACTGACACTTGGAGACACTAGCACAGCACTCACTCTCAACTTCAAGTAAATATGAAGCCCTTTTTATTAGTCTATGTGTAATCATTTGAATCTAGCTGCATTTTTAGTCAGTTTAGTTTGTGTTTAACTCGCTGAATTTTACAGTGTGCAGTGGTTTTAGTGGGAGATGGGAGAAGATATGTAACCTTTGGAGGTAGAGATTTGGCCACGGTCTGTGTTTGAACTGCAGCTTGTTTGTGTGTTTACTGGTCTAAGAGGTCAATTTCCTTCTGACAGCTTTGGTATTTATCTCCTTAAGCTCCCTGCATTACTTTGCGCATGTGCGTATGTGTGCGTATGTGTGCGTATGTGTGCGTATGTGTGTGCGTGTCTGCCATTCAAAAGTTACATTCTCTCATCCCAGGCCAGACTTACTAGAGTAGTGGAGTGCATCAAATAACATGCGCACACACATGGCGGCGCACAGGGGATCGATGTGGCCCTTCAGACAGACACAGTGATGGATGGATGCTCCCTCTGCTGCTATTTTTACCTCACAGGACTGCCTTGTAGGGCCCGTCTACATCCTTGCCCTCACAAGAATAGCAACGTGATGGGAATCCTAGCATCTCAAATAACTCCACTCTGTATCTCAGGTATAAAGTTGTTCTAAACTCCATTGCAGTTGTTTTATGTGACAAATAAGTACAGCCGGGAGACCATTGGATTTAGGGGCATGGTCTCTGGCGTAGGGTATAACAAACCTTCCCTCTCGTTATATTATTAGCATGTAAAAGGCAGCTAACGATCACTATTTAGCTTATTTGGCAAAGCTCTCGATTTACCGGTCAATCTACGCTCCGACTCTCACCTATGGTCATGAGCTTTGGGTCATGACCGAAAGGACAAGATCTCGGATACAAGCGGCCGAAATGAGTTTTCTC
>JAVQKG010204952.1:0-11969 GCA_036025885.1 Hypseleotris bucephala
GCCGAGCACAAAATCCTATTGAAAATGAATGTAGGTCTGTTTGGACCCATATTGCGCATTAGAGGGGTAGTGACAGAAAAAGTGTTTTTCTTCAAAAAGTAAGAAAAGAACAAATAAATGAAGAGAGTGATATGATCAAAAACAAGTTAATTGAGGAATACCTGGAAGCCTGAGTGATACATTAAAATAATTGAAGAGATCATGCAAAAAAGACTCGCTCGGGTCCGTTCGGACCCCTTTTGCGTATCAAAGGGTTAAAAAAATATTATAAACCTAGAGATTTACCTTTTGGCCAACCATTCAATTACTTTGTTACTAACAAGCTAAAATAAAAAAATAATTTCTACATCACTGTACAACACTAGCCTGCCTGCTCAAAAATTTGGATTGAAAATAGTGAAATTGCTAGTATTGATATTTTTGAGGCTTTATTGTAAGCCTCAAGTATTTTGTCAAGATTAAATTTTAAAAAAGAACAAACAGTCCTCACTATTATTCTAATCAGGCCCATATTTTGCTGTAAGCCATTGTAAGATTTGAATTGTTTACCTCCAATCCCACAGGATTTGTCAATTAAACAAGGGGCACATAATCCAGCCACTATTTCTTATACCTAAATAATGGAAAAGCTCTATTTAAAAAGACTTTAAAAACAGACAGTCAAGTGACACAATACTCGTTTCAGTAAAATGTTTGATTTCTGTTGTTTCACTTATGAAGAGAATAAAAAGATGTAGATTAGTGATTTAATATGTTTCTACTTTCATGATCTGGTTGAACTAAGCTAAAACTTTGAACATTTTTTATTGCCATATTAATTGATATTTTGAACACAAACACTGCAGTAAGATGCAAGTAGCTGGAGTAAGTGACCCAGTAAAAACAGGTAGTGTGTTTTAGATTGCTGGGCCAGGCTTTGAGAGCATGGGGGCCTGTCCTTGACCCCCCTGCACCTTGCAGTTCAGTAGATTAGCCAGTACACAACAGAAGCCTGTGCTATCTGCTCCTTGCAGCCTTCTCAGCCTGATGTCCACATATGCACGCACAAATCTATATGCCGAGGCTGACCACACGCACACAACACACTTCTTGGGCCCTACCTCCGTCACAGTGCCTCAAGGTTCATTAGTGACACTGAGGCCACTTCAATGGGAGCTGCACTTTCTGTGACAAACACATGCATAAAGATGGATACACTTTACTGGCTCTGTAAGCTTGTATATCTTCCAGCCTACTGTATATATTGTGCATTAGGGCTGCACAATCTACTGCAAATGTTATTGTAAGTTATGATCAAATACAAATCTGATCATTGGTCCTGGTTTAAGTTGAGGGTTTTTTATGTATTTTGGTTTACACTGTTTTTGGAGGCTGTAAAATTTGATTGAACTTTCTATGTGAAAAGATTGCCAGTCAGGTCAAATTTGTATTTTTATACATAATATGTATTTTCAACATAGTGCAGCCATACCTAATGTTACCTAGTTCTGGTGTACATGCTCTATCCACTGAGGGAACAAAAGTCTTGTAGTATCCCCCAACTGGTCTATAAGCATATCTTTCTGTCCTCTAAACATACTATGCATATGCCTTTAAATGATTGTTGCCTTTGGCCGTTAACCTCCCGCTCCATGTGACCGTCGCGTATGTGCTTTGATTGTCTATTAATCAGCAGGATTTCACACTGTTAAAAAAAGTGATGGCAGCGAGATCAACAATTCACTTCCTAATTACTTCAAGGTCAATTACAGCAGCACTGTGCTTTGAAGTTTTGCATTGGAACATCAAAGGTATTTTTTCTTTTTCTTTTTTATAGAATTTCAAAGTAGTAAGATGCCACAGAGTAATGTAAAATGAGGCTGGACTTTCTGGTTATGTGATTTATATGCAAGCTGCAGGATCAGGAAGCAAAAAGGGGAACATTTGTCATACTTCTTTTCGAGATAATGCATGGAGCTTATCGCACATGATACATAAGGTGCATGTGCAAATGAGTTTTAGGGGAGGTCATTCTAACAAAGGTGAAATGTATAGGCTGAAATGAAGTTCTTGTAGTTGAAGGATCATTGAAAAACCCTGCCGAGATGAAATTGAGACACATGTTCTGTAATTACTGTTTGCCTAAATGCTTCGAGTCCTTTTGGGTTATTTGTTATTTTCTAATAATGTCTTGCAGCTGACTTTGAAAAGTACATGCTGAACCACCACAGTTTTGAACAATTTGCATAAAAAAACTTCATTACCCAACTGTGTAAATTACTGTAATTTGTAATATGAAATTATTGCCAAAACCTCTTATGGCATTTTGAAATTTTCAACAGCTTGACTTTGTACATTTTTCTTGTTATTAAATTCTAATGTAATTTGACAAATCATGTGACTGATTTAGCTGCCTCTAATAGGCTACTGTCACTTAACTGTCCAATAGTGCAATAGTATTTTTTCTAAAAGGGGAAGATTTGACTATTATTGTAGAGAAACTTCTACCCTTGCATACAAAATGTGAATGATGTGTCTTATCCAATTCTCTGGTATGTGCATGGGGCTAAGGTAATTGGTGACATCTGTGTGCTCGTGACATTTCATGTGCTGTTTCGAAAGGATTCACCTGCCACACTTTATGAACCCAATCATTATCACTGGAGCTTCACAAAAACAAACACTTCAACTGAATGTACCAGTATTTGAGGGTATCATCAATTTTTGTTTCAAAGCTTCAAGACCTAAAGTTACCATCTTAAGACAACACTGACATTTTGATCTTTGAATCTTTATAGCCGTAACTACTACTGCATATCAATATTTATCCGCTCCATCTATGTATACGTTTTATAATATGAAGTGTGGGTATTTACTGTCACAAACATTACACAAAAGAAATATCACTTTTCTTATGGGTAATATCATAATTCCGGTTTACGTCCATTTATTTGTACAAATGAATCTGTTTAATATTTTACATATATTACTTAAATATAATATACTTCTTTTCATCTTTCAACATTCAAAACCAAAGAATGTCCTTTATTTGATGCCAAAACTGAATTTCATTAATCTCTTAACATGTGCTCTAAAGTAACAGAAAGTGAAATATGTTTGGGGCCTAAAAAACACCAACAGTCCCGACCTTCTCGGTGGCGGACATTTTAACACATTGCAGCAGGGAAAGCACAGGTGTTGCTAATAACTTTAATGAGGCCTCTGTTCCATTCAGGAGAGTCGGGAAGCCATTTTGCTCAGCCAGCATGCAGCCAATGTTATTCTCATCTGTTTCACCTGGCCCTTTCAGCCCCCGGTGAAAATGTCTCCTGTTATAGAGGCCTATTCTTGTTTGTTAGTGAAGCAACATACAAAACCTCCAAAATAAATATATCTGGACATTTTCAACTAAAAACAACAGAAGATACCACAATCAATATGACGCGTACAGTACTTGTATTTTGTGTTTGAAGGGACATTACAAATTAAGTAAAACAATCAAATCTCATTCAACAATCAAGAGTTTTAACAATTTAAGGCTGTTTGGTTTATTCTTATTTGTTTATTTATTCTTCATTGTAAGACACTCAGTTTAAAGGTAGTTTTTACTAATTCTCAGTAGATAACACAAGTAGTTAAAAAAACTGTGTCATTACCTTTATTACCTTGAAATACCACCTGTCCTGATATACAGTATCACTGATGTGCAGTATAATGTATATTGGGTTTGTCAGTATGTCATACAATGTAATGTACCTTAATGTTGTGCTGGGGGGCTTGCAGCCTTGGTTTTCCTCTAAACACCTTGTGCTGTTGCATCCTTTATTGCGAGAGATTGAGGCAGTATTGTAAGTATGTTAGCAAGAGCCAGTAGTGATGATCTAATATTATCACTTTGCCCTTCAGAACTAGCCTCCTCGTGCCCTCACACTTTGTTCTCTCGTGCCCTTGCCTTCTTGGAGTCACCGTCCTGGAAAGCACAGATTGTCGCCTCAGCCCTGGAGTTTTCCTACATCTATAACTCCTGGCCCCCTGTAGTTACTGCAGAGAATCTCTCCACAGTGTAGCAAGGCAAGATGAATATTCTACGTCATAAAACTCCATAGGTATAGGAAGTCCCATGGACCACTACACAGCAACTTTGGGATTGCAGTGGCCTGAATTCCTCAAAATGATACATAGAGGTCTGAATGACAAAACTGTCCTAAATATATTATTCCTACTAGTCAGATAAGGTACAATCAATACAGTGAAAAAACAAAAAGAAAGATTTGACTACTGCATTGATGACCACAGATCAGAAAACAATTACACAGCGCTTTAACATGGCAATGGAACAGGACTAAAGCAGAGTTTTATAATATTCGATTGACAACAGTAATCGAGAGTGTCAACAGTTACCGGAAGTAGCCGCTCAAGCTAACATTGCTATTAAAAAGCACTGAGAATTGTGCTAAGGTGGAGCTCGTTGAACTCTTGAACCTCTACTAAACTTTATCAGTCCAGCACACCTGAAATAAGAGCCAGATGAATGTGGAATCCTGGTGCCCTCTGAAGAAGATGAAAATTACATGTGCACATGGCAAAAACAGGTGAACATTTTAAATGCTGGTTTAATGTTTGTGTAGTTAATTTAAAATAAACTTCTGTCTTGATGAACATGCCTTTTGTTTTAAATAAAATACAAAAATTATCTCTGGATATCATCTTGTGACCCCCGGTTGGGGCCTTGAGACCCGCAGGGGGTCCTGACCCCCAGGTTGAGAACCACAGTACACTGTATATGGCTCTGGACAAAAGGAAAACATAGTTGTGCAGTTGCTAGGGTAACTTTGCCTAGAGCGTCCTTTTATTTGGATCTAATTCACTATTATATTATCAGTTATGGCATTTGCAATCAGTTTTCATAAGTACGCTGCATTATCTAAATGTCAGGGATATTACTACCATAGTTACATAGTAGGGTATGTTTCATTTTTAGTGTGTACACTCCTGCTCTTTCTCTTTAGACATGTTAGACAGACTAATAAAGCGTGAAAGGCAAAACATTTCTTATTGTATTATAATATAAAATAAAATTTAAATTTGAAAATACACATGGTATTTTAATTTTATTTAAATTTTATAACAGATTCATTTTTACTGGTCGTTTAGGTGTACATATTAGGGGTTTGATTTTCAAGGTCTCAAAAATGTTCAAGTTTTAGGTTATTGTTGCAAAAGACAACCACTTTCTAAGTTAAATATTGATTTAACCACCAAAATTATTATCGACACAACTGAGTGCCCCAATAAAAAAATAATACAGGAACCAATGATTGACAGAATGCCAGACAGACTGCCTCAAGGTGAAACATCCTGTATATGGAAAACTAAAATAAAATGCAGACTTTCAAGATACTGAAAACAATGTTATGTTTTAGCATTCATTTTCTGAATGGTTCAAGACAAAGTAGAGTAGGTTTTACACGCTGTTATTCTAACATCCCTTTCCATTTTTGACATAAATTAATGAGAAAACATGGAAGCAATCTGAACCAGCAGGGACCAAATCATGTTTGTCTCATACAGCTTGTATCCACACTGGACATGCCTATATCTACATGTATGCTACAACATAGATCGACGTTCTTTCAGCATCCACAGTGTAAGTACAAGTGATCGCAAGATAGCATGGCAAAGCTGTCGAGGGAGCCGTGGAGGTCACAGTCTGCATGCATTATTTAACAGGGAGGGCCAGGGAGGCAGACAGGGGGTCAGGACCTACTCAAGGTACTGTGCTGCACCAGCAAGTCGCCCTCCTATGGCTGCTATCAGAAATGTACGAGAAAACCACAATCTGACTCATCAAGAGAATGTAGCTTACAGTGAAATTTAAACAAATTCCACACTCTGCACTTTCAAAGAGTCCCTATTAACTGAACTTTTGGGGGCTTTTGGCCCTCTTATGAATCCGACCTGTACCGTTCCTAATAACTTGTGTCTACATGCTTCCTGAGGCAACCATGGACGACCAACAAGGGCTCATTTTGTACCTCACAACAATGTTGGCTACACACACAAAAACATTAAATATCAACTTCAACCCTTTAGTTTCTGGTCTTATTTGAAATACTTTCTATGGCCTCCCAATAGTTGCATTGACTGTATTAGTGAAGTGGTTGAGTCTAAAAGGGAGGAAAAGAATCTTAAAGAGACTTGGTTCTGAGCATTTTATCAGATGGTAAGAAGTCTCTCTGTCCCCTTTAAAACTGTGACAGGATGTATGTAAGTGGGTAGGTACAACGTGTTTGGTCGAGTGATGCAGATGACCTCATTAATCACTTTGTTGTGTAAAATTGCCTCTGGAGTGTGTGTGCATGTAATATCCTGTTTGTTTCTGACTGACAGTGGATCATCAAAAGAAACAGGCATCTGTAATTACAACTGGTTCATAAGTGATTCAGAAGATGGTACAATGTGCTATGGGACTCATCAGCACATGGTGAATGACAGAATGTGGCGTGAATTGGGTTAATGACGTTTGGGTGATGCCTCTCAATGGCACAACAATTAGTATGTTGTTTACATGCAGGGAAATTTAAAATTCCTTTGTTCTGGATACCTTGGTAAATTAGTTCATTGTCACGCCTAATTCACACTAGATGCAGTATGTGTGTGAAGCGGGTTCCATGGTGCAATGTGCATATATAGACTTCTTTCTCATTTCCTTGTATCAATACACAAACTGTTTTTTCTTTCTGGGGTTTTGGATCCGTACTGCAGTCAGGGTGAATTAGGCATCAGGTTGTTGCTGCATACAGTTGAAGAGGTGCACACAGAGATGCAGTGCAATGTTCAAGCAATACTCCTCATTACAGCCACAAAAACATGGCTTGTTTTTGGGTGGCTAGTCTCTTATGTTATTAATATTTTAAATAGGAAGCTTATGATCTATTTATGTTCCCAATTTAGGAACACATTTTTCTGACATAGTGTTGTTCTGTAAATTCAAAGAGTTAACATTAATTATGATAAATTAAATATAGATTAGCATGTAGCTCTACTATAAAATACCTAAAACAATTGAATGCATTAGGCTGGATCAAACCGGCATTGAGTTCTCATTTGTGTGAAATCCAGCCATGGGGGTTCAAAATCCTCTATACGTATTATAACAACACAGAAAAGTGGAACAATATTGAATGCGTTCTTTTGGATTGTGTAGAGTGACATGCAGTAAAAAAAGACCAACTGACAGGTATTCCAGGGGGGCATAAAAAATGCTGTGAGGGTCGCATTTGGCAACTGAGCCATAGTTTGGACACCCCTGACAGTATGTCTTATGTATATACAGTGTGCTGTAAATGATGCTATGTAAATTAAGCTAAAATACTGTAGCTAGATGGGTAAGGCCGTTCAGTACAAGACCACATACAACCCCAAAGTCTATGTCTGGAATGGATGACAAATTGGCTTAAAAAATGACTCAAGATGAAAGACATGCAGGCCCCAAACGAGCAGGTCAAGCAAGGTGGGTCGTGGCAGGAGAGGACGTGTCATGAGAAGAGATGGAGAAAGTAGAGATGGAGAAGTAACGGCAGAGACAAAAAAAGCAGTTGAAGAGATGGTGGGTGGGTTCGGGGCAGGACTGTGGGGCCTGAGGGGTTGTTAGTTTTAATTGGGCCTCTGGCTTTGGGACATGCAGTGACAGCATCAAAGGTCAGATATACATCAACCACTGCAGGAAAAAGTCGACCCACAGTCCAAACAGGAAGAAAGACAATACAAAGAGAATGACAATGCTCTGTGTGTGGAAAAAATAAACAAACTTACCTAATTAGAACTACATGCATTCAATTAAGGTCTTTTTGTAAGCACTGCATTCTGAAGTAAAACCGCACAGCCCCCCAGTATAGTTTTAGATTGTTAGTAACTGTGGTCATGCTGGTCCTTGCGGTTCCTTATTTCTAATTGTCCCATCAGCTCTAGACAAAAGTCTGGTCTTTGGCAGATTTTAGTTGGTGTATTGATAGATTTATCCTTAACTTCATGGTTAACTTTCTTTCTCTCTTTTTTTTCTCTCTCTTTCTCTGTGACTCATGTTAAGAAATGTTGTTTAATTATTCTGTCTGGACTAAAACCTGCAATTTGTAGTAAAAAATAATTAAGGCTGCAGTAAAACGCTCTACTAAAGTGTTAATATTTCCTTATATATATACCTGTGTATGCATTTGTACCGCAATGCACTTAGGTCACATGTTGATGCCCTATTAAAATAAAATGTAATGAGACAAAACTAATGGAAGAAAGTTCATGCCAAGGTTTATGTAGTGCCACCATTCTGAGGGACCTTCTACACTACACCAATATTAAAGAAAACATGAATATTGAATAGCAATGATGTGAGGGCATGAGAAAACTGTAGTATGCCTGACAGTGCTGTGCTGCCTGTAAACTCCAAAGCATCAATATGGATTAATGCATGTTTTACTATGAACACTAACACATTGAACTTTACTGTTCTATATGTCATGGTTTTACGGTAAGAAAACGACTTCCACCCCAGTGCAAGACAAGCCTTCAAATTGAAATGCACAAGGTTAAAACAGTGAATGTGACTAAAGACATTAAGTGTACTTATATTCCAGCTATGAAACACAAATCTTCCATCTTGTGTGTATGTATCTACAGTATTTCCTACAATTCAATAACCATCCTCGAATGTCCTCCTTTCATTACATGGTAATGGACTATAGTGGCTTGTTGCCACAGCAATGCTTCAAGGATGCACTGGTTTTCTTTGACCATGAATTATGCCACACTCTTATCTGCACAATGACCATCACTACAACAAAGAGACAATCCACTGCTTTTAGAAGGAGCATTTGAGTCTAAACTATTACTCTTCTGTTTGTCACCAAGAACTACTTAAAGACCTTGAAACCTAAGTTCCTGCTTGGGGAAAAAAACCCTCCATAAAACTGCAATTAACTGTGACGCGGATTTAATGATAGATGCAATGACAGGTTAGCAGCTCCTGGAATATACTGAATAGTGTTAATTGACAATAGCCTACTCAATTACTCCTATGTCATCCTCAGAGCAACATGTGTGTAGGTGTGCGGGTTTAGAGGCTTGATGCATTCATATTAGAAGGCACAAATAGACAGGATAACATCAGGATTAACCCAATGTGACACCTTCTGATAGACTTCATGTCAGCTTCATCCCCTGCTTCATTACTCCCACTAACATAGAAATTCACAAGCACACGCACGCTGTTTCTCTCTGCTGTTAACGATGTTAGGCTCACAGACACCATGGGGAAAGGTGTATAGGAAAAATAAAGCCACAATTCAGATAGGTCTATATTTATGATTGCAGGGATTTTGGTATTGTGTTCAATAAAAAAGTTTGACATAATCCTGTTTTTTTATTAGTTACAGTGATGTATAATCTGAACTGAAACTTGCCGTTGATTAGTCTAAATATTTTGCTGTTTTATGCATATTCTAACAAAAAATACTGCCAGCAATTGGTTGTTAGCTAGTTTCTTTGTTTCAAGTTTTGGAGTTAAAATAAAGCATTGTATTTTAGGAGTGAAAGAGGTTGATGCATACCCCAAGTTTATAGTGCATTATGATTATTTGAGTGGGAAGCCATTTGCAAAAGTGTGGAAAAATGTGAATGTACAGTATGAGAAAATAAACAAAATGTGTTTTCTGACATTTATTTTTTGCTTTGTGGTTTCTGTATTTGACAGAGCATTTATCCCTGAACTAGAAAATCCCAGGTTCAAGTACAGGTCATTGCTCTATATCATTATCATTATGTGTGTAGGTGGTAGTACTCAATAGATCTGATTTTAGAAAAACTAAATGACTATTTGACCTTCTAGCCTGTTTCATGATGACCGCCATTATGCATCAGCCATTTAACCGACATTAAGAGAAAATAACCATAACTGTTTTGACCCAAACTGATATAATCAGCAGTGTAAATGCAGAGATAACATACACCATTTGCCCAGCAGTTAACAGTGTGTAAATATTTGACAACAATGTGTGCTTATCAGGCAGCACAATAACATTTTGCCATTGACCTCTTTGTCCTGGGACTGTAGAACTGTGTTAAAAACGACTTTGAAAGTAATGGGCCAGCAATGTGTTTATAACAAATAAGGCTACCACAGCCAACTAAGGTCTGCTATAGCTTCTATTAAGAACACAGACTTGGAGATATAAAGTATTATGTATAAAGCAAGAGCAAGTCTCTCTCTCTCTCTGTATCTCTGTCTCTCTCTCTCTCTGTCTCTCTCTCTCTCTCTCTCAATAAAATTGACTCATACTTATATTTTCAAAAAACGTATTTTAATAAGCTGACTTTAAAAGTGAAGTCAAGGTATACCACTTAACATCAACTTATCCATGTTATGTTTAATGCTTTAATTCTGATTTGTGATTTGTATTACTGAAATGATCAAACCCACAGTAAACTATTGACAGAAATGTCACAAGTGTCAAGTTACCAACCTTTTACTTTATCATGCAGTTTCTTCATTTCTATTGCATTAAGAACCTAATACTTGATGCACTTGATGTAGTTGGGTCACACTTAAATGTGGAAGTTCCGGCTATTTATCTTATAGAGTCACAATAAGCCAGAAATGAGAGCTTAAAATGGTTCAACATAGATATTTAGTTCATGTTTGTACAGAGCTTATGATCTAGAGGAGTTTATAGGAGTAAGGATAGATATGATCAAGAATGAGTAAATCAAAGGGACAGATCATGTTATGGGCATTACATGTACATCTTTGGGAGGAAGCTGGCACACTACAGACATGGACATGGACATGCAGACTCCTGTATCTACTCACTCAAAGATCGAAGCCAATACTGCCACTGTTGCCTTTGAATAATTTCAGTTGGTATAGAGTTTACAGGATCGCTGTCTCTAGCCCTTACCGTTCTAAATCTCCTTTCCTGACCTTCATTGTCACTCTTTAGCACAATGAGAACTATTTATACTGATTGCCGGTGACACACTCACAAAGCACACAGTGACAATGGACTGGTGGCTTTATCAAGGACAGACTGAAGACAAATGGTGGGGTATATGAGGAAAAGGTGGAGCAGGGTTAACAGTCTTTACTGAAGAATGCATGTGTTTCCTCCTGTAGATCTCCTGGGTCGTTAGATGGGTCGTTAGATGTGAAGTTGCTGTCTGACCTTTGAAGTTGCAGTGCTTGCAGAACTATTTGTTGCAACTATTTGCACTATTATTCAAAGGGTAACTATTTATTGCACAGATACAAACATGCTCAACACGTGTTTGTTTTGACATTGAACAGACACTAAATTCTACTGGAAACATCTGCATGGGTTTTCCCCAGCTTTCTTACTGCGTAAATACTTGCTTACTCAAGATTGCCTCGTGTGAATGTTATCAGTGTGTGCCTCAATGGGCAAAAATTCTGAATGGTTTACTATAGGCAGTGTTGGGGAGTAACGAAATACATGTACCGCCGTTACGTATTTAGAATATTTTTTATGAGTAACTGTATTTCGTTACAGTTACAGCTTCACTTGAGGGTATTTAGATTACAGTTACTTTTCTAAAATCACTGGATTACATCGCGGTACTTGTTCCCGCAAAGTAGGCATCATATTTCACAACAAAGTTGTGAAAATCAAATAACTGGACTCGGAATAAGTTTAATGTCTCTCTCAGCGCTGAGGCGGCAGTGCATGCAGCTACTGCATGAGCACACAGCACACGGGGAGACAGACACGCCATGAGAAGGCGAGGAGAAGGAGGAGGAGAGAGAGAGAGGAGGATGAGAGGAGAGGGGCAGGAGGAGGAAGACAAGGCAAGGTAGAGACACACAGGCTCTGTTTCTTACCTGTTTGCTGTTTTCTGGCGTTCAGTAAACATGTTAGCATGTTGGTAGCAGTGAGCTAAAAGCTAAAAGGCTAATAAGCTGTAGGCTATAGTCTTACCGGAGT
>JAVQKG010204957.1:0-10441 GCA_036025885.1 Hypseleotris bucephala
CCAGAATGTGTGTGTTCTCTTCTAGAATGTGTGTGTTCTCTTCCAGAATGTGTGTGTTCTCTTCCAGAATGTGTGTGTTCTCTTCTAGAATGTGTGTGTTCTCTTCTAGAATGTGTGTGTTCTCTTCCAGAATGTGTGTGTTCTCTTCCAGAATGTGTGTGTTCTCTTCCAGAATGTGTGTGATCTCTTCTAGAATGTGTGTTCTTTTCCAGAATGCATGTGTGTTCTCTTCTAGAATACGTTTGTGTGTGTTATCTTTTTAGAGTGTGTTCTATTCCTGTTGTTGTCTGAGCTGTCGCCATGGCAGCAGCTGGTGCCACGGTAACAGTCAGGAGAGGATCAGGGTTCAGCAGCAGTCAGCATGACTCTGCTTAAAGATACAATTATTTTATAATAATACATTTAGCATTGCATTGTGCTCTAGTGCAATGCTTTCATGCAAATTATTTACTTAAACCATTTTTTAGTTTTTTATCACTGGGCTATTAGCACCATGAATACACACTGACGGATTAACAAAGGACTTGATTGACTTGACATTGATTTTTGAGACATTTAAATTTCGTTGCACTTGCACTTGCTATGATAAATAAAGCTTCTGATTAAATGTTTATCACACACAGTCGGACTGTCAGGTGCACCTCCAGTCTCAGGTGGCCCCGTCCCAGTTAGACCAGTATCTGAGCGGGCTTCACGTCCCTCAGACCAGCTCCTCACAGATCAACAAGTTCAGGATGTACCTGAGTGTGGCCCAGCTGCTGGACTACAGCATCTCAGATGAGATCACTAAGGTGAGGCTGGAGTGTAGTCATCACATTCAGAGACTGTCTTAACAAAAAAAGAGTTAATGTTGAAAACTGTTGTTAATTATTTATTTTCTGATGTGTTTTTTTAAGTTACCCTCTCTAGTGTAATGCAAAACCTCTAACCAGTCATTTCTAGAGCCAAAAATCCTACTATTTACCACAATATTGTATGAGATGTTTTTCCTGGTGTCACTTCTCAGAATTTGATCTTTTCGTCTCAATAGATAATCTTACTCTGAAATAATTAGGTTACACTTCCTGGAAAATCTTCAAATGTAGTGTTCCCTTGTGACTTTAATGCATTTTCAAAAGTGCTTGTATTTTAACCATATAGTTTCACATTTTTGGGTGTGCTTTTTGTTAGTATGTAGAGCCACTGTTGCCTTTTGTTTTGACGATACACAGTACATATCATCTTCACCTGTGAGATCTACAATATAATACCTTCTCGTTCTGTGTTGTCTGCAGTCAGTGGAGGATGACTTCGTCGACATGAGGAAGGACGACCCACAGAGTATTTCAGCTGAAGACCTGCACCGGCTGCTGGTCGTAGCGAGGTGGGAGTGATTCAACTTTAAGACTTTTTAAACCAAAATTATGCACTTTATGACTCTTAAATAAGTGTTAAAAGAGTGGTATTTGCACAAACAATGAAAATGTCAGGCTCAGCGTCACTTGTGAGGTCAGTGCACTGCAGAAAAGAATAACAAATATTTAAAAAACACGTCATTGAAAATAAGCTCAAAATAGGGTCCTTAACAGGTCCTTAGACTTTAAAGAGATGAATGACTGACTAAAGCACATATCTAATGGCCATTGCTTAATCTGGGTGTTTTAAGTCTTGATTTAGACCTGGTTTTATATAACTGTGCCAAGTGGAATGCATTTTTTGTTTAATACAAAGCCAAAACACTAACTGCCCAAAAATAAGTCACTAACAAAAATAAAAGGTCAGAAACGCTTTTTCTGCAATGTCACAATATCTTTTTCCACCCAATTTTTTACCACGATCTTGTTTTTAATGATGGCAGAGTTGGACCAATGATCAGCCCTGGACACATGGATCTAGTGGTCTGAAATCTGTTTGTAACCCTTCATTTGATAGCAGATACTTGTTATTCTGTGTCCATAGGTTGGTGTCCCTGAGCCTGGGGGAGACAGCCCTCTCCAGAGACTCGTGGCTGAAGTCTAAACACATGGAGACTCTGAGGAGGAGCCGCATGGAGCAGTACAAGAGCATCAACGGCAATGAGCCCTGAGATATAACTGATGTTTGATACGGTTTTTGTTACTAAATAAGTTTGTAATAAACGTTTTTCATGTGCCAAAAATATTCAGTGTTTGCGTTTTGTTGAGTGATGGATCTAATGTTTAAATCCAATTAAATTTCCTCATTTTAACATCAACTCATGTGCTGCCTAACATATCCCACCAGTGTCATAATTATGCTATTGACTTACAATTTGGTCTTTATATTAGAAATAAGCTAATACCCAGTGCTGTGCCCAAATTAAAACTATAAACGTGTGGGTTCAGGTTTCTGGTAGTGGATCAGGCTACAATATAAGAATGGTTTACACTGTCAATACTGACTTACTGATCGTTATTAGGACTACAGATGGAAATGAACTCCAGTCATGATCTGATCCAGTCTTTGTCTTTCCGAGTATAATCTGTGTATCGTATCTTCCAAATTAAACCTTAAACCTATAAATAAAACACAAAGAAATCTCACGCCACACTTGACTTTTCTAAACATTTTATTCCAATGGAATAATCCTAGACAAAAAAAGTGTACTGTGCACTTTTCTCAAGTAACACACCCAAAGAGGATAAGAATAAATAGATTACTTTAATATACAATACAATCTCAGTACAATGTGGAAAATAAAGACAACAGTCAGAGAAAACATGACACTTGGGTCAGAGACGGAGGATGTGTCAGTGCAAATAAAACGGTTTTACCAGACAATGTTATGAAATACACTCAATAGACACTATTAGAGACACCATTTTGACCACTTGTAACGTATATTCACAATGTATTTATTCACACAGTAACTCTGAATGTGGGCTGCAGACAAATGTTTATCCATTTGTAGTTGCAGAAATTCAATAATAGATTTCTTGTCAAGATAATTAATGTACCGTTTAAAAACAAGGTAAGAATATACTTCCTGGTTTGATAAGTCAAGCATAATCCTGTTTTGGAGGAGCAGACAGAAGTCAAGATACTTGTACATTGAAGTGTTAAGGTCAGAAGCTGTACAGTTTAGAAAGAATTAGAGACGGTAAAATGTTGAAATCTTGTACATAAATACAGTACATTTTTTACATACATGGGTTTTGGGCATTAGGCTTCTGTCTGCTTCCCCTAATTGGGGTTAATAATAATAATAATAATAATAAAAGCTTTATTTGTATAGCACTTTTCAAAAACTTAGTTACAAAGTGCTTTACAGAGAGTCACAGAGAGTAATCCAAAAACACAGATCGTCAGTATTGTCTGCCAGAATGCATTAGTAGGTATTAACATACTGATTTTAACAGTGGTCAAATTAGCATGTTGATTAAAATGTCTAATGAGTGTACAACCACAAAGGACAGATGAAAAGGCGCAGGTTACAAAAGCACTTGGTGTAAAAACACAAGGAAAAATCTCACCCAGCGAATATATCATGGGATCGATGAAAACTACGCCAACAACTTTAGCATAAAAAACATTATCTCTCAGCGTCTAACCAGGAATGTTAAAGATTAACTGTTAGTTTGAGGTTTGTTGAGTCAGTTTAGGAGTGAACTAAGCTCTTATAAGTGTGAGAACTGTTTTAGTGAATATTATATAAGTTAAAAAACACACCAACCCTCAAGGTTTTGGCAGCACCACACACTGTCAGCAAGTTTTTAATGATACAGCAGCCAACTCCACCACAGTCCAATAATAATTAGTCCCATTAAAAATACAGCTATCCCACACCTCATCTGCTGGTGAGCAATGCAGTGAACAGGTAAAAAATAAAACAATATGAAACATGTGACTCTCGGTATCCTGGGATATTTCAACTCAAGGCTTTTCAGGCACAGATACATGATTCCTAATGGCCTTTGTTACAATATACAGCAATGCAACAAGTGGCAAACCTAGTTACTATTGGTCCATAATAGGTTCAGTGCCAACAATTTGCATCACATTGCCTCATTTCAAACTTTTGTTTCTTTTTGTGAAACACAAATTATTATTTTTTTTTACTTTTAAACTGTTGTTGACATGGATACAGGCAGATCACAAATTTACAGATCTAGTAGAAGTGGTTGTTTTAACTTTGATGCCAAGACTGTAGTAAAAAAAAACTGGGAGTGAGATTTTTGACAACAAAGCTCTATTTTTATAATTTATAATTTATATTTTATAGTAAACTGTGTTTGATATACAGTACAATGAATACAATGATACTGTACAACAAACATGAGCTGAGCTGACAGAGATTCTTATGGCCATGTGGCAGGTTACTCTGGAGTCCAGGTTATTATGGTAATTAGTGATCATCTGACAAAAGATACTACAGCCTTCTTGCCTATTTAAGACTAAAAATATATATAGCATTGATTATAGCTCAGAATACGAGATCTGAGTGAAAGTACACTTTAAAGCCCATATACCTTTCGTATATACAGTACAGATTAGTTAGCAGCATCAACAATAGCATACACATATACTCCTAAAACTTGCTTCATGACGGTGCCTGATCTATCCCAGTATAGCAAGAGTAACGATGATAATACAGTGACCCTGAACAATATCTGTTGTACAAATGTAACATGTAAGAACAGACTTAAAAAGGTAGATTTTGCCATAAATACCTGATATACATAATCCCACTTCTGTTCCCTGTTTAAGGCAAATAAGCTTTAAGTTCGGGGAGTGCATAAAGCATTGGTGTTGTTTAACAAATTGAGTGGGTGTAATTGCATATATATCTACTACATATGCTATGCTCCAGTCTTATGCATGCAACGTTACAGTTAAAACGCTGGCTGGCGATCAGTATAAACAAACCCTCTTTTAGAGTAATTAGAACAACCATTATTAGTTATTTCAATCTATTAACCAAACCAGTCTTCTTCTGGTTACTTACAACTCTTAAAATATAACCTTACCACCAATACAAAAGCTGAAGGGAAGGCTCTATCAGGGAACAAAGACATAAAATACTCACTGTACATTTCAACATCTAGATACTTGTACTAACTCTGAGAAGTAATAGTCCTATAATGGTATCTCCTATGGTACACCAGACAACATTGATAGTACACTGAATAACTACAGTTCGTCGTCTTAGTTTCTGACAGCTTTACAAAGGATCATATGATTTCCTTTGGGGTTCACAGAGATATTTGGTTGGTTTCTACTACACCTGGTACGAACTGGTCTATTTCACAAAGACCAATAAGTGGCCTGCACATACAACATACTGTATAGACCTGGTTTTTCAACATGCGGCCCGTGTCTCAATCAGATGTTTCCATCAGAACTCACATGCGTCTACTCACAAATACAGGCGGACAGCAGAAACATGTTTACATGCACAAGAGAACTGAAATGAAAAAAAAAAAGGTCTTAACTTTGTCATTTAAAGTAAAGGAATGTACCATAACAGAGTTTTACTGATTATTCAATTTGCAGTTTATAACCTTGACCAGTTGTAGTTGTGGCAGGAATAATATTATATATTATATATATTATATATATTATATTATATAGAAGTATTTCATAACAGACACTGAAAAAGTAAGAATAACCCATGTCACCCTTTGGGTGTTATTAGCTCATTTGATTGCCTCCATTAATTTTGTCATTTTCTTTGGTTAAATGTCAGCTCATAAGAGTGCTGAGTGTGTAAGTCTTCTACAATTGTACATGATTTTACAGATAAAGCATTCTCCCTTATTCATGATTATGTGCATGTAAACAAGATCTCTGTCACTGCCCACTTGAATATACACTTTATCTAAATAGATACATATTTCTGTACAAGAACAGACAGGTTTTTCTAAAGGGCTATATTCGGAGCATTACTGGGTCAAATAGTGACACTATGTGCTGCTGCTGTTACTGTTACCAGACTGAGTGTACCGGACGTCCTGCTACAGAGGACTATATCTGGATGATCCTGGTCTGGCACTGGGTGAACATGGCCCGCAGCTCACTCTCCTGGGCCTCATTCACTGCGTCCGGTTCGGGGCTCTTCTGGACCTTTGCCACGGCGTAGTTGAGGCCCTGCGTCAGCCCGGCCTGGGTCAGGCTGGCCACCTGCACCATGGAGCTCTTGATTTTGGCAAAGGGCGACACCACTCTGCTCCCGTTACTGTCGGCGGGAGAGGGCCCCAGGCTGCCCTCCATGAGTGAGGATAGGCTCCTCTGGGACCCCCCCGAAATGGCGGAGCTGGGCTTCTGCACCGTCAACCCAGAGACAGACGACTGGACGTCGAGCTGAGAGGGCCGGGGCAGCTGAGGATCCTGGGACAGCGCTTCAGAGCTAGCTTTATCTGAGTCCGAGGGTTTACCCTGCACAGGCACTGGATTCACTGTGGGCACAAGGGGGCGCTCTCCAAACACCTCCACTGGTATGGTCTGGGCGTCCTGGATAAACTGGTGGCAGTAGGCATCTATAGGTGTCCCAAAGTCAATGAGGAGGGCTTCTTCGGCCACAGAGGCAGCTCCTGGAGACTTATCTTCACAGATATTTGAAGTGTCTTCCTGTTTACCATCGCAGCCTGTTACTCGAATCACAGAGGGGATGTTGAGCTCCACACTGCCAATGGACTGGGACCTGCTGCCAAGGCGAGGGTTGGATGCTACAATTCCGCAACTGGGCAAAACATAGTCCACGTTTTCTAAAGATTCAGAGCAGGGGTGTTCAGGGTCCGAGTTATAAGAGTCAGAGTCTGAGGATATTTCTGAATGCTCTCCTCCTAAATCCTTGTGGATGGTCCCAGGATGACTGTCCGACTTCTCTAAACTGCTGTCGGACTTCCACAGGTTCACATGCATAGTCGGCTTCAGGAAATTGACTTTGACGTCCGGTTTGGAGAAGTTACCAAGTTTTCCTAAAGGTTTAAATGGTCCGATGTTCACGTTTGTCTTTGTCTGTTTGACTTTTTGATTGAGAGATGAAAACTTGTTGAGGAGGAAGCTTTTGCCTTGAGCCAAACCAGAGCTACCCATGGACTGGTCTGAGGCTTTGTTCTGGATCCCCATGATGTCCTCATAAGGCCTGCTCTGCCTCCTGCAACAAACACACATTTTTAAGACGTTTTCAAAATTAAAAAGCACATAGACATACATGGACTTTGCAAATAATGTTTTATTATCAGCACTTCTATCTCTAAAGTATGGGCATACTTTTTACTAGGCATTATTCAAGTGAACCCAAGTTTGGTTGCAAAGAGAAATGGCAATTTATTTAGGTTAAGTGAAACAAATACCAACCATACGCAATACCTTAACTAGACAAAGTAATTGATTCTATGTGGAGCATTTAAAACCTAAAACATAATTATACAGTTATATAAAAACAAACAAGTACCTTTCCAACTTCTTTTCAACCACATACAGGTCCATTCCAATGGATTGTTTTGTGATCCGAAGCATCTCAGCTATACATTGGAGGGTATCTGAAGTATTTAAAATGTCATTTCAAGTTTTACAGTTTTCATTTTACATCCATTCAAATGTGAGAAAGTTTTGTGTAAAGTTACCTTTGCCATCATCTTCTGGGTTTCTGGTTGCAGCTCGTAGGGTGTGAAAGTATCCACTGATGTCCTCATTCCTGTAATGCAAACGCATGCAGCAGTACTTGGGTCTGCCAAACAGTGTCGGCTCTGGGCCTAAAGAAAAAAAACATTCACAACTTACAATTTTATATTTTAGTGACGTGTTTCTTTGCATGATTCACACTTTCAGGAGATGTTGCTAAAAGGTTACAGAGAAACTGTTTGTGTTCAGCACATTTTTAGGAAGTAATGGTGAGTCACAGAGTAAAAGAAAACTGACTTCTTATTTGAATGAAACCTACCGATCTCAATTTTCTCCAAACCCTCCAACTTAAGGCGCTGGTACTGGTTCACTTTATCAGCTTCTTCATCATAACTACAAACATTAAGGTAATAAAAGTCACTGGTTGCATAGACACATCATTAGAGAAATATGTGTAATGCATTTTGAAGATCAGACTCACTAAGCAATGTAATAGGCCTTGTCTGACAGAAGCAGAAGCACGTCCACGTCTTTGTTGTTTGCATCAATAAGACTGTTGGGAGAAAGAAATACAGAATATGAGCACAAATGTTACAATAATGGCCAATTACACAAGAAAAAGCCAGAGAGAGTAAATTGTTGAAGCACTTGAAGTGTCCACTTGTCTTCTAAGAGGCACTCAGCATTATAATTACCTTCGTCTTACAGAGCACTGCACTCCTGGAAGAGCTCTACACTGCTCAATTAGAGCAAGGCTTTTCTGGCCATGAGTAAGTGTAGTTATTCTTCCAATTAATTATGCCAAGTAATTTTCCACTACAGTCTTATTACTATAGTCTTAATGATCCACACATTTTAAAATGTGCTTCCCCCATTATTGTGACCTAAGGCAATACAGTATTTCAAATGTGGTTTGTAGGCATTAAAACATAGATAGCACAAAAGACTCCTAGCTGAGAGGCAACTGCTCTGACATTATGCATCCCAAGACATGTAATCTAAATGTGGATAGTTTCTTCTCACCTCATGTCACAGTTGATGAGGGCCCATCCTCCGTGAAACTTCTCATCGTCTGGGAGCAGTAGCTGCATGTACGTCTGCAGCAGGAGACTGACCTGCTCCTGCGCCCCTCGCTGACTTTCCTTCTCCTTCTCCTCATGCTCCTTCTCTTTACTGAAGATCGAATACAAGTCCTCTGTCACCGGCAAACCCATCATCAGATCTGCAATAGGAAGTCGGTATGTTAGTTCATTTAGGTCAAGTTGCAATTAAAATAGGTTTCTGTTGGGTGCCTACCAATCACTGCTTGTCTGTAAGCGTCCCTGAATCGATTGAGATAGTAGCGGTTGGCAGAGTTCACACCATCCTTCATAACTCCAGCTAGTTTCCTCTCTCCTGTCCTGGTGAAGTCCCCCTAAGACAGTACAAAGTACATTATACATAGTGCATTTGAGTCCGTTTAGCTTTAGTCTGGTATTTTGTGTTTATGGTCATCACCTTGAGCGCTGCTGTGCCCGCGTACTGTCTGCTGATAGTGTCTCCGTTGTTCGCCCACATGATCTGATAAATCCTGTAACATTTGAGAGGCAGTGGCTGCTCTGGAGGCATCACACCAAGCTTCTTCAGCTGCATAAAAATATGTGTGAAATTTACAGTTGACAAGCCCTGTTACACACAAAAACTATGCCAGATATGCTATTCCAGATCTGGTTAGTAATTCAAAGTGCCTTACAACTAAAGCAATCCCATAGACAGTCAGTAAAGGCCTTTCTATATGCATAGCATGTCCTCCCATTGTTTTTCCATGACATCCACTTAGACCAACAACATAGAGGTGAACTGAGGACTATAAATTACCCATCGTGAATGAATGTAAACAATAGTCTGTCCTATTATTACAGTAATTAACAGGTTGTAACCAGACACAAGCAGCAGTCTGGGATTGGTTCAGTAAAGACAGTGCTTGTCCCGGCGTCGTGAGATCAAATCCGGTTCACCACAGTTTGCTGAATGTCATTCCCCACTCTTCTCCCTGATTTCCAGTCAATCTACTGTCCTATCAAATAAAACCGAAAATGGCCAAAAAAATATCATTAAAAAAAGTAATTCTCCAGTTACCTGCTGCTCCATCACAACTCGGGCAAAAGCAGCTTGAACCACATTGGTCCTGTCCAAACAGTCCATGCAGTTCACTCTGAAGATGCCCTCTTGTTTACAGATCACTCCAGCTTGGTCCACCCTAAATATTGCCACAGGAAAATGTATTTGAAATTCACAACCTTTTGCTTGTCATTTGTTTGTTAGCTGAAACCTGTCTTCTCAAATCAGTGACTCACCAAGCCCACTTCATGTCAGTGATGATATCAGAAATAGCATCTGTCAGTATCTGCACATTTTCAAACTTCATGCCTCGGCTGAAAAAGGAAATAAATTAGCACAAAAAGGGAAATCTTGCACAGGCAAGATGCAAAGAGGAAAGCAGCATATTTTATTATCATATTGTATTATTCTTACCAGTGCTCGTGGAAGTCAAATGACACATAAGTGAGGTTTGAGTTGTTGTAAAGTAGCACTTGCTTCAGATATGCGTCCCCAATGATCTTCTCACGCCCGCCCTGATCCACTAAGTTAATGATGACCTGGAAGAGACAACAACGTAATGAAACAGCCTTGGATGAATCTTAGAAATGTCTTTTGAAGATTTTACTATAGTGTGACTAATGCTTAAGTTCAATTTTCAAAATGTCATAGCATGAGTCATCATTGCATATGTTAGCCATTTAGCACAATTTTTGCTGTTTTTGGTTGTATAGGATGTCTTAATATAGCAGCATTTGTTACTTAATGCAAAGTGTTACATAGGTTAATGCAGTCCATC
>JAVQKG010204961.1:0-18334 GCA_036025885.1 Hypseleotris bucephala
ACGAATTGTATCATATTTCATTCATTCAATCAAGATATTTATAATTTATGAAAAATATTGGGTCATTTTCAATTTGATCGAAACTAATTGTAACGCATCCAAAAATTTTCCTACAAAAAGGAAAAAAAGTCTGTATAGAAAAGACATTATGCACCAAATTTGAAGTTTTTGCAACATTTCTGTGAGTATTTTATAAGCATTTTAGAATAATTTTCTATTTTGTCCCTAATTTTGTGACATTTTTCATATAACCATAAGATATTTTAAGCAACTCCGTACTGATAAATTATTTTAGGTCTCTTGTTAATAAAATAGGTTGCAATTGGTAAACCATAGCATTCTGACATTATTTTTTACACAATTGAGCCAGCAGGAAGCAGATAACTCATAATCCAGCCACTTCTATTCACTGTATTGGAGTCTAAATACAGACAAATGGGGTCGTCCTATAGGATCAATTACTACATTGAATTTGTATAGCAGGATTAAGTGGATATTTTTGATTATGAACTATTGCACACTAACTAAACAATATGAGGCCAGGGTATGTGTGTATGTGCTAGAGGGGAGGTGCGGCTTTAGTCTTATCAGCAGGTGAGCAGAGCAGCTAGCCTCCACTGTGCTGTCACTGAGTTCAGACCTGGAGCATTTCAACAACACTGATAGCTATTACATGAAAAACAAGTGTAAAGGGGGTCTCTGTGACTGCTATTAGTCGTCAGCTCAAGTCACAACCAGTTCTTTTAGTGCTATTCAGTTATTTTGTACAATTTGACGTGCTGTGGTAATACATTTTGTGTCATAGAAGTAAGTAAAAGTGTACATTTTTGTCGTTTTGTTTAGGGGGCATTGTAGGTACACTACTACGATCTCTCTGGGTGGAGTCTGCATGTCCTCCCCGTGTTACTGTGGGTTCTATCCAGGCTTCCTCTCACTATCCAAAGACATGCATGTGTTAGAAGAACTGGTCACTCTAAAATTGTCCATAGTGAATGAATGTGAGAGTGAATGGTTGTCTGTCTGTGTATGTCTCAGTGTCTGCCCTGCGACTAACTGCCCATTGTCTAGGTTGTACCCCACCTAAGGCACATAGTTACTGGGATAGGAATTAATAATTTATTGCAACAGGCATTGGTAGAAAATCAACATGTCTTATAGTTTTAATTTAGGCCTATTTCAAATTGATTTGCCTTCATCACTTGTTGTCAGCATTGATTTAATGAGACTTGTTAAAGAAAGTAGCAAAATCAATGCTGTCAAAAAAATGTCAAAAAGCTGGGACATGGTTATAGAGATTAAAATTATGAGTTATTATGGTAGCCATTTATATACTCTTTTATGCACTGTAAAAATGTAGGTTAGGTTAGTCCTAGTCTTATTATGCATCTATCTATCTAATTATGCAATAATTATGGTAGGACAAGGTCAAAAATTAAATATGAAGGTAAGCTCAAAACCTAATTTAATTTTATGCAATTTTACTTTCTTATATTAAAAACATAGCTTGAGATGTTTTAAAAAATTACATGTCAGCTAATAGGTATGAATTGTTTTCGTTTGTTTGGTATAAAATAGCAAGGTGGTGGCCTATACTATATCTACTGCTCACAATCAGGTAAACTTGTTCATCAGTAATCCAGTCAGGACAACTATATTAGATCCACTGTTATGAGACTACTTTTCAAGCTTCCTTCACATTGGACTACATTTTGCACAATAATATCTCCTCCTCCTCCTCCTCCTCTGAAGAGACTGACCTGGGGCGGTCCTCCCTGTCACATTGATGCCAATTGACTGACGTATCTGTCCACAAGACCCAGCCAGCGCCAATTGACCCCCCGACTCCCAAAGTAGTGCCTCCCAGTGTTGTGAGAATCAATATGGCCGCCGCGCATCACAACTGGCTCAGATTTGCCCAGAGAATCTCGAGCGGGCAAACTGCATTGACTGGACGATAGTGAGAAGACAAAAATGGACGCTTCCTGCTGCTACGAACTCTGAGAAAGATTTAGACTATTCTTAAAGGCAATGGAGAAACTTCACGTGGACTTGAGATTTTTTTGCAAAAAGACAGCAATTTTTTGGCTAGGTTAGCGCAAGAAGTGGGCGATTTGGTGATAAAAATCAAAATGTGATATGAAGTTATGAAAATCGAGCTAATCTGGGAAGATCGTTGAATCATATTTTTACCATATCCCCCACCCCTACCTTTTCAAGCACTGGCAAATGAAGTAGATAGCATATAACCATTGGCCACTTTTTAGGTAGACCTATTTACCTGCTTGCTGACTAAAATAACATTGTATGAATCCGAATCCTTAATCTAAATTACAAAACTGTTGGTATACAACTGTGTAATCTTTCAAACGCCATATCCCAAAAACTCTCAATTTTACCTTTCAAGATCCAGACTATGCAATAACCATTTTAGGATACATTGATGCTTACCTGAAATATATAGAAAATTATTCTGACATACCCATACATTCCTACTCCTAATAAAGTGGCCATTAAGTGTAGACCACATTTGATGGCTAGAGTCAAGCCCAAATCTGTTAGTATAAGCCTGTGTTATCTTCCAAACAGCATATGTCAAAACCCTCTCAATTTTACCTTCCTTATTCAAGATCCAGACTATGCAATCTCCATTTAGGATACATTGATGCTTACCGTCCGTTCCGGGACAGAGCGAACTCCACTCCCTCTCGTTGGAAAGGCATGAGGCGCTGCTGGAGTCTGTGAGGGAGTCCGGACAGTTGTCGGGACCATCTTGATTCACAGTGAGAGGTCTCTGGGTCAGTCTCATCCATCTCCATCACTTAGGCCTCATCAGTGCACTGGGCAGGAAGAGTCTGGAGAAATTAGGCACATAGAAATCACATTTATAATACATGTTAAAAGGATAATATCAACAAACGCAAGATCCATAAAGCAAGGAACAAAATGTATCACAAAAATGTTAATAGATTTCCCATCTGAGTCCTTAAGAGAAGTCCTTAAGTTGCGACCCAACAAAAAATCCCCCAAAAGGCTTGTTCTAGTCTTGATTTAGTCCTTGTTGAGTGCTAGTTTAGTCAAGTTTTAGTCCTGGTACAGTTCCTGCCCAGGTTTATCCTATATGTAGTCAAATTTAGACTAGGAAAATTCTGCTGCTGCTGCTAAAATTTAACTCTATACAAACTTCCAATCCAGGTTATTTCCACTCATATTGTTATTGCATTTAGTTTTTAGTAAATTTCATATTGCTTTACAAATGTTCTAATTTTTATTTTTTGCTACACAATCAGCAATAACAAAGTACAAATGTAAAGTAAACACGGATTTGGAAGAAGGTGACTTAAAACAGGCCTAGTTAACAATAGATTTCATTGAGGTGTATTCATTTTTGGGATTTGGCACACTGCACTATGGCCCATTGGAACGGCTTAATTAGACATGTTGAACAGAGCAGTCATAAATGTTATCAGCAACACCTGTGCTGCTTATGGCCGGAAAAAAGGCAAAATACTGCATTCAAATCCTGTGCCAGTGAGGGTCTTTCAAGGGAGCCAAAGTGCATACATCATCAACCAGACAAAATAATACGTGAAAGAGAAAATGTAGCTACATGTTTTAGCAATGGTTTAAGTGAAAATTGCAGTGTCACTATACCACTATAACCATTTGCTTAAGTCAGTATCAGTGTGTCAATAAATGTATTAAATGGAGCAAGTAATGATAGAGGTATTCTGTCTCGTAAAAATATCGACATAATAAACAAACCTAGCTTCAGAATTAGGAGCAAAGGAGCTTAGCATAGGTGCATTTAATGTCCAGTCAAATTAGAAAAGTACACTTGTCATTATTTTGTTTCAACAACTTGACACACAATGTTCTGTTTACTTGTGTTTGTCCTCCCTAATAGCTTATTGCAAGACTTATAAACAACAGCATAACTTACGTTAGCACAAACTACTGCAATGTCAGGGAGCTGAGCCAAGTTGACGTTACGCGGGAGATGGCACCACTGACTGTACCTGACAGATGACAACAAACGTGTGTCCTGAGGTTTCCCGGTAGATTCAAGAGTGGTTCCTCTACCTCACCGGACATCCGGTGAACTCTGTTGTTCAGTGGACAGCACGTTTATGCACGCTTTAAAGTGAAATGAAAACTTGTACAGTCTAATATTGTGCCTAACTTACCTTTAAAACGAGAACATGACGTCCAAAAGCTAAACTGTAGGCTCCGCGTGCTGGACTACGCTAAACACAGCAGCGCCAGTACGTATCACCGTACGTGCTGTGCGTAACCTTACGCCCGCTGGATCCGCTGCCTCCTTTTCACTCCCACATACAAGCTACTTCTGCGATCGAGAGACAGCGGCTGTGCACCAGTGTTAAACGGTAAGAGATCTGTTGTATGATGTTGACCATAATGCTAGCTGGTTAGCAGTAAACAACTCCATGCTAGTGCGTGACAGCTCAGGCACCGGTGTGTGGACATTAGCAGCCCTCAGTGCAGGTACTGATGGTTAGCCTAGCCTTGTCACGACTTTCAACCAGAACGAGCTCATGATCATTTGATTTCTCTGCACAATTACAACGTTTATGGACAGACATAATGTGACGTTTTATGAGGCATAGACCTGGATCAAAGTAAACAGCGTCAAGTGAAATAATGTATCAAAATTTAATAACTTTTGGGCCTGGTTCAAGTGTTCTTCCCCTCAGCCTATTTTGCTGCAACGATTACTAATAAATTGTTTTGATGTCTGTATTACATATTATTTTTTAGCAAAATATATCTGATTTTGGACTGGCATACGCATTGAATTCAAGTTTGAACAAATGTGTGGATGTGAAACTGTCATTCAGAATAATCTTTTGTGATGTTATTGCCTTTATGTCATAGAAATATTGTCATTATTGTTAATTTGAGGAATTGTTGTATCTGTTGAAAAATAGCCTTTTAAACAATTGTGTTACTTATTAGTACATTATAATAGCGGCATACTTACTCAAAAGATTGTTGTTGTAACTGTTGGTGCCTTATGTTGCCTTGAAATACAAAGTTGCACATTCACCACTGCAATCTCATTATGAAAAAGACTGGAGGTCATAAATTTCATAGATGCATAAGATATATTATTCAAAAACAAAATATAAGTGATAAATTTGATTAAGTTGAACAATTTGGAACAGCCCCAACATTGAGAATTCTTGCTTACAGTGTCCTTATATTTTGTGTCTCTTACCATCTTGGCAGCTTCCAAATTGCAATATTTTAGCTAATCTTTCCTATAGGGTCAGAAATGCAATCTATGGGAAGTAGTGGGTTGTCTTTTTGTAACTAGCACCACCATAGCATCACATAAACATCTTTGACTAGCCATTGTACTTGCTAATCTGAAATATATTGCCTTTTAAAGTGATCAAGTTGTTAAGGGACCATGCAGTCTGGTGTGTGGGGAGAGATAGTTCTGGCCTATGCGCTTCAGCTGCTGTGTGAAGTGTCAATGGCTGAGGGGCTGGCAGCTGTGCATGTCCTGGTGTACACAATTTGCATATTGGAGAAATTGTGTTAATGCTGATGTTTCTGGGGTGTTGTAGTGGTAAAAGTATTGTTTGCTTCAAAGTATTGGGGTATACGCTGTGACCATTATACAATTTTATGATCTGAACTTGTGATGAAAAGGAAAATGTAAAACTATATTTCTATATTTTTTTTCTTTTTTGTCTATAAGAAGAATTGTAATGGTATGGAGTGAATAAAATGTAGGATTTGTTACATAGATAGCACGGTCCAATGTATTATTTTAATTTATTGTTTGTTATTGTTGCCACGCCAGTAACTAGTTCAGTACATAGCTTAAAGGTAAATTTGTTTTACTAAAAGCACTTGCAGCTGTTTTTTGCATAATATAATATAGACAAAAAAATGGATCGTGACAAATGACAAACTAGGTGTACTTCAAAATAGTACTTCAAAGTAGAGGTAAAAAAATAGTACAATAAAACTTAGAAATACAATTTATTCACAAAGTTACTGTAGCAAAATCCATCTGCCCACCCCTGACACTGTACATTGTATTTTTAAAGCAGCCCATTACGTTTTGACAAATCGCTTCAGCGTTACCGTGTCTTTGAATAACTGTCAATAATTGTTTGCCGATATTGTTTTGCCCGGGCTTGTTTAGACTCCACTGTCCCTCTGTGCGCTCTCTGTTGACCATTCATTACTCAGGTTAGACCACACTTGAAGCCGGTGACATTATCAGTTATCGAGGTTGAGGACGCGGCGTAATAGCTTTTCCTCCAAAGATGCAGCTCTCTTAACGACTAAATAATTCATCGCTTTCCAACAGGGAGGGCTAGAAAAATCGCTTTCTTATAATGCACTGTAAAACCAGTGTATTGCAATTTCCCATTGTGGGACAAATAAAGGTTTTGTTAGATAAAAATGTAAGGTAACACTTTATTTTATTATCCCTTAACTACATTGTATCTACCTCATTAAGTACAATGTAATATGCTGTGTAGCAATGGAATAACATGTAACTACATTGTACCTAAAATTAATCATTATTTAGGTACAATGTAGTTACATGTTATTACAGTTTGTTACATTTTGTACTTAATGAGGTATATACAATGTTAGGCTTTTAATTGTCTTTAACTGTCAATTCTGCAACTAACTGGCTACCCCGCATATGGCATAAAATAAAATAAGTAGTGAAGTACATTAATAACTATGTGTCAACCTTGCAACTATTTTGGTCAACAGTGTACCCCACCTCAGGCCCATAGTTCCTAGGAATACCTGCAGAAAATCATCAATTACTTTCAAACATGAACTACTAGGTGTTTTGAATATAGTTGTCTCAAAGCGTTAACCTTGCAACTAACCATAGTGTACCCCACTTAACACCCATAGTCGCAGATACTGTATATACTCCAAATGTCAACATAATTATCGTAGATTTCTCATTTTCTACAGTGTGCTTGCTCTGGCTCATTAAATAATTCAACCTCCCTTGTCCATAAATTGTTTGCTCAATCGTTGACCTTTTCATTGGGATTAAGAAAGCACCAAAATAATTCCCCCGGCATAACGAATGGTACATTTATCGGAGGCGGGATTGGATCGGATCGGTTGCCGGCGCTCCAGCCCAGTGGTGTCGGTTGCTAAGTGACAGCAGGGAACTTTTTTTTTTTTTTTCGCCCACCATGTTTGTTGTTGAGTGAGAGAAAGGACAAAAACAATCACATTATAGCTGTCTAGACTTGAGCTATGCATAGGTTTGCCTTTGAGAATGTATAGTGTTTGGACAGGCTGTCAGTCAGATCATGGGTGAAGTGGCTCTTGGAGTCTGCAGAGTGCTGGTCATTTGATTCTGAGGACACCAGTCTTGATATTTATAATGAAGTGCAGGCTAAAAGCAAGAGGTGGGCGATATGGGAAAAATATATGATTTTGATAAAGCCTAGATCACGATTTCGATCAATTTTCTGACTTACACAAAAAACTACTGCTACGTTAAAAATTCATTGATCATCATTATACTTAATACTATTTAATTTTCCTTTTTACCAATATGGGCATTGTTGCACGGGCATTGTTGCAGTAAAAATGACAGTGAAGAGCAGTGTATTAAAGAATGCACTCTATCGCGATTCACGATCTTCCCAGATACTTGAACTTGATTTTTATATCTTCATATCATGATTATTGTCATATCGTCCACCCCTATGCAAGTGTACCTAATAAAGTGGCCAGTTGGACCAGTCTTTAGTCCTAGCAGTAGCAGTAGTCGTTTTAGTGCAGGTGTACATAATAAAGTGGCCATAATGTTTACTACTATCATTCATAGCTACGTTAAATTTTCTGTTAACCTATCTACAACTTGTAATTAGTTGTATTTTCTCTGATCTTAGCAGTTGCAGTCCTTTCGTGCAAAGTATACCTAATAAATTGTCTCTACTTCTATCATAGCTACTTTAAATTCACCTAAACATTCCTGTTAGTATTTCGTTTTATTTTCTTTGGTCTTAGAAGTCGCAGTAGTGTTTTCGTGCCAGCGTTAGTGGAAGCTATCCCAGTGAACAGCCTGAATCTCAGTTGCAGGCGGCCTCCCCATGGCCCGTCCACCTGGTCTCGAAGCACCTTAGCTGGCCTACGCTGTCACTCCCTCCCCCTCCCGCCAGCTTTTTAAGGCTTTGGGTACATTTTGAGCCCAATTTTAAGGTGGGAGAAGAATGTCACTGCATCATACGATTTTGCATTTAACCATGATATGCATATTTTGACACTATGCCTACATCATTTTTCATAGTCTGACAGTTGCAATGTTGACGGTTTTATTGTGCTGTGCATGGTGATTTAGCGCCACCAGCTGCTTAAAAAAAGACATTGATTCAACAATTTTCTTTTTCTTTTCAATTATAAAGTAAAAAGGTACTGTTTTGACCACTGGAAAATCCAAATTTTGTAGTATTTTAAGGTGCAGCGTATGCATGTGAAGGTTCAACTTACAGCCTTTAAATTGATGACGTTAAAGAAATGATATTTAATTGTTCAGCATTTTACAAAATATATGACTGTGTAATTTTGCGTCTCTAATAATATTTTGCGCCGTTAGAATGTCGTTTTGTGGCTCTCAACTCCATCTAGTGGCACAATTAAAAATTACAAGCTACCCGGAAACGCATTTTTCCCCCACTGTTTTTAGAATGATCAGCAAATTTACTATCCATAATTTAGACAACAAACTGTATATTGTACATTTTTTAAATACCATTTCATCAAATTTTATAATGATCATACTTATGCTGTCCATTCACTTTTCTAGCCCATCTATCTTTTACCTTTTCCCAATGGTCAGCACATTTAATTGTATTTAACTACAAATTTAACAAACTAAAATCAATTTTTTATCACTCAAATTCAATAGTCAGCACAATTCAGCATATTTAACCATCACACTAGTATCTATCAATTGCCATTTATTTCTCCAACATTTGACTTTGAGCTTGAATTTCATAATAATCGTCCCACTAGCGACCTTCCTCCTGCTATTCTTCAAAATCTACCACATCTTTTCCAGCCCATCTATCCCATGTCCCGGACTGCCCTGCTCCCTCCCTCACCCCCTACCGCTCGCTCGCCCGCTCCTCTCCCTCCCTCACCCCCTCCAGCCCCCCCTCCCCTGTCCTAAAGCAGCAGAGTAGCTAATGAAGAGCCCCATTTAGCCGCCTCAGCTAGCACCTCGGTACAGTACAAACTCACTTGCCATGCCTTGCCGTGAGTGGCTAGGTCGCCTCTGACATCACGCGAGGGCCAGCTGTTGATTTGGCGCTGTCTCTAAGGCTGGCTGGGGTTTGATGGCTTGTGGCAGGTAGACTCAACCGTACCACCAACCACCGCTACCTCCCCTCCTCCCTTCCTACTCCCTCCCTTCTCAATCCCTATCTCTCTCCCTACCTTATCTCTTTTACTCTCCGCTCGCCCGCTCTCGCACACAATTCAAGCTCGGCAACTCACAGCTAACCGTGCCTTCTTTACCATGGAAACTAAGCGGCCCGGTGGCACATGGCATGGCGGGTGGTGTGGGCACAGAGGTAAGGTTGTTCAAATTATTGCGGGTCCTAATTTTACCTATTTGTTTTCTAATCTATATTAAGACATTCATTGACTTGCCTTGCTTTTATCTTGTCTTGCTTTTATCTGCATTCATAAAGGTTCAGCTGTTGTTGTAATAATTGTATGTCTTGGCATTTCAAACTATAAGATCTCGCTTGGTGGTCTTGAAGCATTGGACAATCTTTAGCTATCAAATGCTTTCTTTTCTTCTCCCCCTTACCAAGATAATTAGCTGCAAATACTAAGACTCAAAAATGCATTGTTTTCCCCATTCATGCTCCCTTCTCCCCCATTATGATCTGCAGGTGTTGTGAGCAAATGGACTTTTAATGACTCAAGCTGACTTCTGAAGTTGTGCGTCTCTCAAGATTATCAAAAATTGCTAGCGTTGGCATATTTTTTGGGAGTCTTTGCATGTTTGTTGTTTCTTTATTGCCCAGATTGGTATTCCTTGGAAGCTTTCATGTGGGATACTCAGGTAATGGATTACCTACATGCCACGGTTGAGGATTTAATTTATTAATGCCGGCGTGCTGGTGCTAAACCCGGAGGCAAAAAAGGCAAAAACGGCGCAATTAGCTTCTCATTTGTGGCGTTTGAGTTTTTTTCCCTTGAATTCTATCTAGCAGCTTCTCTTTAAGCCTGAATTTTGAGCCAGTCAGCTATATCATTTGACAAGCTTTTTACACTAATTTCTTCCAATTTCTCCTTCAATTATATATGGCTCCCCTGTCAGTGCTTTTGGTGGCTTCGCAATTAGCAGCAAAATGGCGAGAAAATGGGAGATTAGTTACTCAGTTAGGCAAAACACGGAAATCAATTTTATTGCCGCCACAAGTCTGCATTAGCATCTCAATTAATTGTTTATTTGACGCCCAGTTTTTATTAGCGCTTATCTGCATGCTCTAAGTGCTGCTCCTCAATTCGTGCTCTCAAATCAAATCCATGTCGGAAAATAATTAGCTTTTTGACTGAAATAATGGCAAGAGAATTGAGTATAACCTTGCTGAAATGTTTAGTATTCAGCTTATACCCTGACAATCTCCAGCTGTTTTTGGCTCCCTCCTGCAGTTGTCCTTTTTATGTGACACTTGCGAAATCGTGTCATCCGCATTGAAGCGTCAACAATGTACTATTTGACATCTCAAACGAAAAAAAATGCAGCCTGTTTTGAAACTATTATAATTTTCTACTTTATTACATAAGGCTGATTTGACACATCTTTTTGTGCATTGAAATCTTGAAATGTGCAGATTAGTTGGTTGGATATTTAGACAATAGCCCAGAACAAATTGAAAGTTGTTGGGGCAAAAAATGTCATGCAATTTTTTTTCTTATGCGCTTACAGTTACTTGGAATATATTTGTCAATTCGAAAAAGCGCAATATATTTAGTTCACTCTTTCAACCTTATGACCTTATGTGTGTCGCTTTTATGACAATTAATTTAACTAGTCTACAAAGCTTTGCAATTTGATCCCATGTCTTAACCGCTTTCCAAAATCATTATCTTGCTGCCATTCAAGACAATTAAGCTTGATTTGCATTGTAAATTGTCTGTCGCATGCAGATGGCTAGGTTTGGTTTTGACGGCGCGGCGCAGATAATAAAGGTGTCGCGGTACAAAAAGCTTGCCAATGGGAAGCCGTCTTGGATTCTTCCGTGCCGACTGTAATACCAAATGCACCACTCCCTGCCGGCTAGCGCACAAAACCGGAGACTTCCCCGTGTCACATGTCTTTGTTAGAAAACACTTAGGAGGTAAAAAGGGTTGGAGCGATTGAGCGGTTTTGGAAAAAAAGGGTTTTATTTGTGGCTTTCTGTCAAAACATGCCGGAAAGATGCGAGTGAGGAGTTGAAATACAGAATAATGATTGGGAATTTTCACACAATTCTTAGGCGCACAGTGAAAGTGTCCACATAAGCAGCAATGGACAAAACATGATGTGCGAATGGACAAGATATTGAATTTTAATGCTCATTTGTACTTCAGATATGCAAAAAAATCAGTAGTAGATACAAATTTGAACACCCCAATTTGTCTAAATGAAAGGTTTAATGTTTTTTTATTATGTTAAAAAGACTGCTAAACAGCCAATTTTTTTCTTGGCTTTTAATTGTTGAGTTTCCAAGTTCAAGATGGCATATTTAACCATTTTCAACCATTTTACACATTTATTGATTAAATATCTACATTTTTTGACTAGGCTACAAAGCAGACTTCTCCATTTCACTTGCACTATGAGACAAGCATCGCCCCAAAAAACATTGATTTTGAAATAACAGAATGAAAAATCCGAACTACCCCCTGGACTAGACTGCAAAACCATGAAATCAGAACCTTTTTGGCCAAGAAAGAAAGCTTAATAATTTTAAACCTAGTAAAAAAAAGGGTTGGATTTTTTTTCATTGCCAGCTTGAAAGTAGAGTATAATGTTCTGTGCTGAAATGTAACTAACATTAATATTGATGAGCTGCCGTGGGCATACAGATTTCTATCATCACTGTTTGCCAAAGCGAAGGAGAAACGCTACCGGCTGCTATATCTGTTACCTATCCACAGTAAATTAACCAAGAATTCAATTTACAACAACATACTTTTGAAGATATTAGAAAAACATGCAATAAGTGTGTTGAAGATTGCAATGTTGATTTGTGATAGTAAAATACAAGTGAAGTTCAATTTTTTGAACAGATAAAGACTAAAACTGATAAAATTTGGGAGATAATTTGAACTAAACCAGGACTAAACCAAGTGCATATAAAGCATATTAGTCTTATTTTGAAGAACATAATGTAATTGCAATACATTAACTTTATTGCGATAC
This sequence comes from Hypseleotris bucephala, assembly GCA_036025885.1. Classification (NCBI taxonomy): domain Eukaryota; kingdom Metazoa; phylum Chordata; class Actinopteri; order Gobiiformes; family Eleotridae; genus Hypseleotris; species Hypseleotris bucephala. The sequence goes on from JAVQKG010204961.1 coordinate 12,449, forward strand.
AATATTGCACTTCCTGATATCGTGATAATATCCAATATATTGGGCAACCCTGTCACTTGATTAGAGGAAGATCTGTAGTCAACTAGTTTTTGTATTTTAAATTTAACTAGAAAGCACTCGGAGAACACAGTCCTCCGCCAAGGCAGCTGTTTTGCAAAAATCCTAGATCACTCCCAAAGTGTAATCACCTCTTCCTTGTGTCACTCCTAACCTTCCCTGAAAATTCCATCCAAATCCATGCATAAATTTGCTAACACACTCACACAAACGCTACCGAAAACATTAGCGTCTTAGTGGAGGCAACAAACTCTTAGCATCTTCTTTTTAATGTGTAAAGTTACTAACAGACACACCTACGCACTCACACAAACGCTACCGAAAACATTAGCATCTTAGCGGAGGTAACTAACTCTTAGCATCTTCTTTTTAATGTATTGTCTTTGGCCGTAAGTCAAGAAGTCATGAGAAGGAAGCTTATGAACCAGGAAGGGATTGCACTTGACCTTTTTGGCGAGTGCTAAGACCAGGTTGGAGGCAGGTTGTCTTTGGCACGGACGGGTTGCCAGATCAGCATGGCGCTTTTCCCGCTCACTGAGTCGAGGATTAGAGGACAGGCAGGGGACAATGGGGTTAGCATAATCAACTAAATAAACTGCACTCATATGAAAGACATGCTAAAGGGTGCCAGAGAAATTCAGCATAATATTAGAAAAGAACATTTAGTAATTATTAGTATTGCGATATTGGTGTGACAATATGGCAGTTTTATGAAATATATCTTTAGACATTGTAGCTTGGCTTGAACTAGTTATTATAAACCAGGACTTAACCAGGGTTACGTCAAAACTAAGCTAGGACTAAACTATGACTAAAGGGGAATTAAACCAAGACTAAAGCGGAAACCAGGACTTAACCAGGACTAAAGCGGAACTAAACCAGGACTAAAGCAGAACTGAACCAGCACTAAACCAGGATGACTAAAGCGGAACCAATCCATGACTAAAGCGGAACCAAGCAAAGATTAAACCAGGACTAAGCCAGGACTAAGCCAGGACTAAAGTAGAATTAAACCAGGACTAAACCAGGACTAAAGCGTAACTAAACCAGGACTTAAGCAGAACTAAACCAGGACTTAACCAGACCGTTACATAATTAAAAATTATAATACAAATTTTTGTCCAATTCAACATTATATTATTTCAATACAGATATCACATGTGCCATTATGATACGTTAGCAATAAATTCTCTCTCCATAAATGTTAACAGTTAACACTCTCAGCTTCAAAATCAAAGTTTATAAATGATTCATTCAGCCTATGAGTGTGCAGTCTAGTTAACATTTGCAGACGTCTGGCCTTGGCAAAAACCCTATCACTGCCTCCATAGTTCATCTCAAAAGGAATATTCAGTTAAAAATAGAGATTGTACCGCAAGACAATTGGAAATTTATGTGGCACCAAATGGCAGTGGGTTCTGGGCTCTCTTTTTCCCTTGGTGCTCGGTGAATTTGTAATGCACGTTTTTTTCGCGGGTTTGGCAGGGGTGCATCTCCCGTAGTCTCGCCCATCGCTGACTTCATCCATAATTTATTACACATAGGCACGCACCATGGCCCCCACAAATACACTTACAATCAGCCCCACTGGATATTATGAGGGAAATGTTTGATAAACTACTGATTAAGAAGATAGCAAGAGGATAATATTATGATAGCAGTAGGCATAGTTTATGATAGAATATAGGTTCAAACATGACTAAACCAGGGCAAAACTAAGGCAAATTGAAGGACTAAACAAGGACTAAAGCAGGACTAAACCAGGATTGAACCTTGACTAAACCAGGACTGAACCATGGCTAAACCAGGACTAAACCAGGACTAAACCAAGACTAAAACAAGGTTGCCTAAAACTAAATATGACTAGGGTTAAACCAGGGCTATACCAGAACTTAACCAGGACTAAATCAATATATGATTTTTTAATTATTTTCTTTGCTTACAATTATGATTAGACAAATAGCTAACTCCACATAACGACCAAAATATTATTACGAAACATTTTAGCCCTGGTTTATTTCTTTGGTTAGATTTTTATTTGCTTTCACATTTGACTAGTAAATTTTACAATAATTGCCAAAACATTGTCATTCATTTATTTTCTTATAACAATAATAACCTGCCTGTAAATTACAATAACGATAATTTAGCCACAATATGCACCCCATCTTTGAATTCCTCTCAGTTTTCCACTCTGGGACTTAGACATCCCAAAGATTGCTGACTTCTTGAATTGTCAGTTTGTTTCCCTGGTGTCGACTGTGTAACCTTTGACCTCCCTAACCTTTGCCCTCTCTCTCTCTCCCCACAGGTCAGCAGGGGTCATGAGGGCGGGCGAGGTCGGCTAAGGCAGACATGGCTTACTCGCCCTGGACGGTGGCATCGGCGGTTTCGGCCTCAAAGACTTCCTCCTACGCCTCAAGTACTGCTGGCTTCTCTACACGTACGTAATATACATACATACATAAATACATACAGGCATACAAATACATAAAAATACATACACATGCTTTTGAAATACAGTAAGTGGAAGAAAATGATTTGATGGACATTTTAAAGGGGCCCTATTATGGCAACTTGATTTTTCTGAGCTTACTTTTATATATTATATTACCTTATTATAAACCTTAAAACCTAGAGTTAGTGCTGGGCGATTTGGTAAAAATTTAATATCATGATTTTTATGAAGTTAACTATTTAGATTTTTATTTCGATTTTAGTCAACTCTGAATTACACCATTTCTACATAAAACATATTTACTATAAATAATCATAACACTTGATACAATTTATTTTTGCATTTTTGGCATTGTTACAGTGAAAATGACAGTGAAGAGCAGAGCATAAATGATTGCACTGTATCACGATTCACCAATCTTCTCAGATTAGCACAATTCGATTTTTATCGCCATCTCGCTCACCCCTATCTGAAGTTGTATTTTGTTTCATTTTTACATTCTTAAGTAATTCTGTCTGAAGCACTGGCCTTCCCAAGAGCTTAAAAAACTACAAAACTACTTTGCTTTGGCTATAGTAGTGAAGTGGGTGTGGCCAACAGGGGGAAAGAGGGCCTTAAAGACACATGCACCAAATCTTAGCTTTTTCAATGGAGAAAAACCAACCACTGACAGAAACTAAAATGTAAAAAAAAATACTTAAACATCTTGTTAAACAAAATAAAAAAAAACTTGAATAAAAGGCATAAAATGGCCCATTTAATCCTATCAGGAAAATCACTGACTCAAATTTTATTACAATATAGTTACGCAATACAAGTAGAAAGGCTTCTTTAATGTAGCACTGCTTTTAATTTAGTCTCCTTGACATGATCTAAGCCTATTCTTTTTAAAGTACCCTCACATTTTTACTCCTGTGCATTAAATATGAATGAAAAGACAATGAATAAAAATTGTGTCATGCCACCACTGTTATGTCATCACACATCCTATTGTACCATTGTAATGTTAATATATATGAAAAAGGATGGGCGACTGAATGGGTAAAGTCAATGGAATAAATGCATTGAATTACACAGTGGCTCAAAGGTAGGTTGACCTAGCACCATGGACAGCAAACACAATACTAAAGGACAAATCAAACACTATTGAACAAAATGCTAGCCCATTAAAAATGTCATGCTAAGTCATAGAAATTGGTGAAATAATTTAAAAATAAGCAAAAAGAGTGTCTAAGACATCCACTGAGCTATGAGCTGACCAGTTTCAAGGCAACACCAGGTCTAAACCAGACTAAACCAGGGCTAAAAATTTCAATCTTGCCTTTTTACTCCCAATAATTTCAGTTTTAAAATAATTAATAGTCCTTGCTGCTTCTACATATAGCAAATTGTCTCATGTACATCTATAGATAGACTTTAGGTATCCATGTGATCATACAGAGTTATAAATAGGACTAGGAGATCTACATGCCTTGATATTCCCCATATTAAACATCTGATTTCCCACTCATTCCCGGGTGTTTTTCCCAAATGCAACTCCAAACCTGACGATAAGCATTACTTATACAGTCATCACTACATGGATTCTCCCAGGGCAATTACTGTAACTCCACCATCGTCTATACAATCTCAGTGCAAGTCTAGGGGCGAATTTAGACCCCCTTTTCAACCTTTATAATATCGGATGAATTGGCATAGCTCTTATTACGAGTACAAAAATCTGGAATTGGGTAGCAGTGGATCTCAGGAGAGTTCACTCATCAAAATGTCAACCACAGACACTAAATATTCAAAGACGTAGCCCACACTCTGGAGTATTAAGCTGTTTTCCTTCCCGATGTAAAAATAATGTAAAGCAGACGCTGAAGTTGCTTTTGTCAAACGCTCTCTGACAGGTCATTGAAATTCAACATATGCCCTCTGGAGCACCGCTACGCTTTAGCTAACCTCTTAGCCCGCCGCGCTAGCTACCCGTCTGGCACACTCAAAATTCATTCAAGTAGGAGTTAACCTTGTAAAGAAATATGGAAAACTGTCTTTAAAAAAACTTTAAAATAAGAAATCAGAAAGTTTGTTTGGTTGGGACGTGATTGTTAAAGAGTAAAAACTTGGGCACTCAGTTGATTTGATTTTACAATACAAAGTTGACATTTAGCAGTTCATGTAAATCATTATTTGCATATCCAAGTAACTATGGGCCTTAGGCGGTATACCCTTTAGAGAAAGCCCAGACAGCATAGCTAAAGTTAAACTATAAAAATTAGTACTTTAAGAAGGTTTATCAGCTGAAAACAATAGAGGCAATTTAAATCAGTTGGTCTCCTAGATTTATTAACTGTGGGCCTTAAGTGGGGTAGACCTTGGATAATGCCCAGTTAGTTGCAGGGTTGACACTTAAAGACAAGACTTAAACACAATGCCTCTTAAGTCAACCTTCCTAGTAGTTTAAGTTAATTATTTGAAAGATTTACATAGTTGGTTTCATAGATTATTTTTTACCATGCAACTATGGGCTTTTAAGCAGGACACCTTGGACAATTCCCAATTCATGGCATTGTTGAAACTTAAATTTGATCATTTGAGAGTAGTAAATTAACTTAATTTTAAAGCAGCTGGTTTTCTAAAATTTTAACCAACTAACTAACTTACTGTGGGCCTTAGGCGGGGTACAACTTGGACAGTGCCTGGTTAGTTTCATGCTTGACAGTTAAACCAAGCCCCTTAAATAAATCTTCACAGTAAACTAAATACATTTATCATTTTTAATCCAACTCATTTCCTAACAAAATTCCTAAAAAGCAGGGTAACATTTTACAGTGCAGGGCCCAGTAGAAGTCAATTACTGTGACATGGAGGGATGGGAGGCGTCCTTTTTTAAGTGCTCCTCTCTCCTCACCACTCGCTGCCTCAGCTCTTTTGGGACAGGCAGATAAACAAACCTCTTTAGAGATGTGATAGGCAAATGTGTGTGATCGCAGCCCAGCAAATAGGACCAGGCAGTGTTGATGTCTGCAGACTGAACACACACACTGACTATCAAGACCAATGCATGTCATCTGGGGCTGCAAATGGATCCATGTACAGGCAAATGCTATAGTGCAAGAAGAAACTAAAAGAGTCTAAATATGTTTTATAGACTTTATCTGAGAGGGAAAAAAATAAGTTATCAAGTAAAAATGTTAAGAAAGGGGCCTGAGTTAGTCTTGATTTTATATATTTTTATAGTATTGGCTAGATACTGGTTTAGTCCTGGTTTGGTCCTGGTTTAGTCTTAGATTCTGGGTTAGTCCTGGTTAAGTCTTGCCTAGTTTATGGTTTAGTCCTGGTTTGGTCCTAGTTTAGTCCTGGTTTTATCCTGGTTTGGTCCTGGT